>JAAEAF010004133.1:0-81904 GCA_011037195.1 Triatoma infestans
CCCCCAAATCTTAGCCGGTCAAACACGAAAATAATCTTCTGTGGGTCAGTGTTTTATTTTCTCGCGCTTATCGTCATGAGGGTCGACCATAAGTATTGTTCAACCGTGATAATAAATATTTTGCAAATAAATATTTTTAATTTTAATTTTTGTGGATAGTGCATACTAAACCAGAATCATTACGGTAGATCGCATAATGTACGAGGTTCATGACGGTAGAGCGCACACTATACCAGAATCATGACGGTAGAACGCACGCAATACCAGCACCGATTTTTCTTCTATACTCGAATGTACAGCAAAATATTTGCATAAAACTTATTTTGAATAATTATAATATTTTTCACAGAAATAAAGTAATTAATTTTTCATTAATATATTTTATCAAATATTGCGTAAGTGTTTAAGATAATGGGGATTATTATATGCTGTTATCATGTTATCATTAATTCAATGAGTATATCTATAGATAATGTGTAAAGGGTATAAAAAAAACCTTGAAGTTCTGTTTAGGTGTCAATGTGTTTGTATACGTAGAATGTGTTTACACAGTGCACGTAAACATCACACATGTTTAATGTAATGGTTTCGATCGAGAGGTTATAAAATCTTTCAAATCTAGCATACCCATTGTTAAAGTTGCATAATACTATACAATTTTTCCCCATAAACACTTAGAATTGCATAATACATAGTAGTGTGTAATCATTGCTTAATAAAATAAATAATACCAATAATAATAAAAAAACCTGTATGAAAACACTCTTCACCTGACTTTGCTATTTAACTTCAATCTTACAATTAAGTAAGTTAAAATTATTATTATTAAATCATGAATGCCTATCGGCATGGGACCTAAGCCAATATGGCCTTTTATCCCACCAATTCATCACACTAATTGGTCTCCCTCCCCCAGTAGTTTACCGGTCTGTCTATAATACCCTAATATATCCTTTAACTCCAACGCTCCCAGGTTTTCCCGTGAGAGTGACACTGACATAACTAGTGATACACCGTTTCCCTAACTCCATCATCACAATTCTTACATAATGCGACTAGACGTCCTTCATATTTTATGCAAATGACTAGCAACCCATGTGTCCAGTCACTAAACCTTCTAAAGTCCTCAATCTTATCCTACTCAGGGACTGGAGGTAATCCGAAATTCACTGCTTAGATAAATCTTCTCCAAAACACTCGTCTCCCAAAATCCAATCTGACTGTCACAGAACCGCTTCTCTAGGGCAAGGGCTGGCTCAGGACCACAGACACAGGTGAGGAGGATCCCTCTCTAGCCAGCCGGCCGCCCTCTCATTGCCTTCTATTCCCGCATGTCCGGGAACACAGAAGAGCTGCACTTTGCCCTTCCGAGCTAGGATATTAAGCCTTCTTCTGCATTCGCCCACGAATTTCGAACTCCAACATGGCTTCGCTCAAAGCCTGTAGTGAGGCCTGATTATCAGAGACACCTCTTTAATTTTTCCCTGCCACTCCCCTGTAAGATACTGGCCATACCCCCTATGGTCACAGATCTCCCCTTCTCAGTCTAATCACTGCAACCATGCTTCTCTGCTCCTGACAGACCAGTTTCCTTCTCTCTAGAGCCATCTGAATAGTAGCAAATAATACGAGGCATGTCCAGTAAGTAAGTGTATTGAATTTTTGTAGGTTACAAAAATTTTTATTTGAACAAAAAAATTACCTTGTTACATTAGTACATATGTAAGCTATTTTTCAACATAGTCACCATTCCTTTCAATGCAGGTGGTGAACCGGGATATTAATTTTTTGATGCCTTCCTCGAGGTCGTTTCCCGCCAACCCCTTCGTCCACTTCTCCACCTCCCCCTTCACCCCGTCGTCGGTTGAAAACCTTTTTCCACCCATGAGCAGCTTCAGGGAGGTAAAGAGATAGTAATCTGAAGGTCCTAGGTCGGGGGAATGCGCGGGATGGTTCAGGACATCCCATTTAAACGAGGCAAGCAGTTCCTTCGTGGCGTTGGCCGTGTGTGGTCTGGCATTGTCGTGCAGCAGGCAGACTCCCTTTGTCAGCATGCCTCTCCTTTTGTTCTGAATCGCCCTCCGCAATTTTTTTAGGGTCTCACAGTATCTTGCAGAGTTGATGGTCTCCCCTTGAGGCATATATTCAATTAAAATTATGCCTTGACAGTCCCAAAACACGGATGCCATGATTTTCTTGGCTGAAATTGTGATTTTGAACTTTTTGGCGGAGGGTGAAGAGGTGTGACGCCACTGTTGAGACTGCCTTTTGGTTGCAGGTGTGTAGTGTGCAACCCAAGTTTCATCTCCAGTAATGATGGAGCGGAGAAATTCATCTCCATGGAGTTTGTAGCGTCTGAAAAACTCTTGCCCGACCTCCACTCGATTCAACTTGTGTTGGTCTGTCAGCTGTTTTGGGACCCACCTCGCGGACAGTTTCCGATATCCGAGGGTTTCTGTGATGGTTTCGTGTAGCAGAGATCTGGAGATTTGCGGAAACATCGCAGAAAATTCATCCACAGTCAATCTACGATCGTCACGGAGCGCATTTTCGATTTTTTCCACAATTTCGTCAGTCACAATTGAAGGCTTTCCGCTCCTCTGATCATCATGCACAGCCATATGACCGTTTTTAAACTCGCGACACCACTTGAACACACTCGTACGATTCATAGCTTTATCACCATATGCAGTTTTTACCTCATTATAAACCTCAACCGGAGTTTTTCCCTTCCAAACGAGATAACAGATGACGCCGCGTATTATAAATATGTACATAATATAAACATATTATAGTACATAATATAAATAATAAATAAAAGCAAATAATAAATTCTCCCCCAAACTGCTAATGCTAATATCATAATCTTTCTTAAATCCCTTTTGCTGACTCGTCTCGTCAATTTTTACAGCGCAGAAATTGGTACACCTTATCCTCGATCCTAGTGTGATCTCCCTGAAAGGTTCTTACCAATTCTCTTACATCTCATCGTAATGTAACCCTTCATTGCCTCTCCCACATCCACATACTGAAGGGGAGTTAGACCCCTAACTTTCTTTAAAATGACAACATTTATAATGTTCATTTTGGTGGCTATAAAAAATAAAGTTTGTAGGGGTTATACTTGTATAACCTGAGAAGACTTGTATGGAGCGCTCTCTGTATATAACCATCACGCTGGACAGTTTAAATATAAACCTAAGTGATAAGACTCTGTGATATCTCTAAAATAATGTTTTGCAGAAAGATGTCTGAAATAAATGTGATACCTTTTTACTAATGTAGTAAGATCGTGTCAAATTTTAGAAATTGAGTTTTTTATCGGAAATACATGTTTGGAGGTCCCCTGAATACGAAATCTTTGTTTTGAGCGCATGGTCTGTGTGTGTGTGTGTTAACAGAATAACTCAAATAAGAAAAGTCGCAGAAAGCTCAAACTTATATCCAATTTTAGGTACTATCATAGCATTAGGACACGAAGATTTCGGGCAAAATCCATCCCAAGGGAAGTGTGACATTACTGAATGGTTTGTTTCAGTTTTTTTTGTAATTTTCTCGTAAAAATTGACTTTTTGGGGTTCCGGGGGGGGGGGATAGCGTTATGCTTTCTTAAGATCACTTCAGTAATATATATGTTTTTTGCAGAAGACTTTTCCGTGGTAGCCTGCTTCATTTTGATCGACCGGTTTCGGGCGTTCGCCCATCTTCAGGATGCATTTTTAGACAGTGTGACATCACAGACTTGCACAGAGCAAATTTAGTTTACATACTGACTGGTGTTTTTTTTAACTGTATTTACCACGCACGCATGGTTTACCTAAATATGGTTTTTTTATAATTAAGTGCGTGGATGCCGTATGTGAATGTTGTGTAAAAAGTGAAATATTGACTGGAATGCATAATTATTATAAAAAACTTAATTATAAAAATCGCTCAATTTTAAAATTATGTTAGTTTAAATCGTTATTTAATTTAATTTTTAATTTATTTTTATATATTGTATATTTTATTTTGATTAGTTAATTGTAAAGTAAATCTCCCTCCAACAACAGAGTTTAAAAATTAGACCCCCCACGTGTTGTTTCCATTGTAATGAAAATTTGCCCTTTAACAGTTGTTTTCCCTCCCAGCTGACCATACCCCTTGACATAGTTTAAGAGTTTAGTTTTAAATACAGTTAAAAAAACACTAGTCAGTGTGTAAACTAAATTAGCTCTGTGCAAGTCTATGTTATCACACTGTCTAAAAACGCATCCTGAAGATGGGTGAACGCCCGAAACTGGTCGATGACCACAAAATGAAGCCGGCGGCTACCACGGAAAATGTCTCTGATGCTTTCCAGCTTTGCGGAACCAACCACCACAACAAATATGTTTTTTTTTTTTACCGCCTACATAATATTAATACACATTTTTAGAAGAATTGATAGAATTCCAAATTTGAAGAAAGTGGGTTTATACCAGAAGTGGCGGTGATTTTACAGTTAATTTTATTGAGTTTTTTTTTTGGGGGGATTCCCTCGAAAAAAGGTTTCAACGATTTGTTTAAATGCTGCTGCATAAATAAGCAAGCGCTCAATTTTATTTGAAATATTTTTCTGGAAAAAAAATATATATTTTAGAGGGGTTATTTGGAGGTCTGCCACTTGTATAAATTTAAATTTGCCCTAACTTGCTTAGTTTTGACTATAGAGTGCTCCAGATAAAGCCAGCCCAACTAAACATTGTAGCGTTGTAATTTTAAAGAAACTTTTCTTGATTAAATTGTATTAATTAGAGTAATAGAAAGTTGTGTGAGTGTTTCATACAGATTTTTTTTTTTTTTCTTAATTATCCAACTCGGATAATTTCAAGTAACTTCAATAGAAATGTCAACTTTGGTATTCAGAATTCTGATAAACTGGACATTTCAACTTTTCAATAAATATTTTTGTATTATTTCCTACCTCTCTTGTACTCTACACCCGTGTCTGTGGATGCGTTAAACCCAAGTTAATTGCACACATGAACTACTTCTGCAGATTTTAAGTGTAGTTAAAAGTTGTCAATGTAAGTTACCTTACTGTTGTTTGGGTTTGGATATTCATAAGGAAGCCATCTTTGATGAAGTGGGATGAAGATACCTGTATTGAAAAGTTTATAAAAATACCGCCAGAGGTCTCTATACTTTGCCAAGGTCTTGGCATAAGTCCTATTTCTTCCATCTATATTGTTCTATTTTTGGCATCATTTTTCTTTCTTTACGAATCTCTTTCTGCTCTCTATTGTTTTCATTGTACAACCAGTCCTGTGCTGGAATGGTCCTCCATTCTTCAATTTTAACGCCTTTATTGGTGATATTGAATAACTTTGATTAATTTTTAGAAAATATTAAATAAAAAACAATTGGCCATAACAAAAGTTAAAAACTTAACAATGAGAATGAAAGTTAACCGTTTTTTACCACTTCTGAATCTAACCTGAATGTTTCCCAATCACAAGCGTGAACCTCTCCCATTGCTTCAGAGACAATAATCCATATTATATTATTTTCTTTCCTTTTGTCTGGAGAAAATTGACTCGAGTATCATCTTCAATATTTAAGTTTAAGATTACATACGAAGCTCATTCAATAAAAAAACAAAAACAAATCACTGTTATTAAAATCGTGGGTTCCTATTGGCATGGGAACTAAGCCAATATGGCTTTTATCCCTCCAATTCATCCAACTAATTGATCTTTCCCAGTAGTTTACCGATCTGTCGACAATATCCTAAGATATCCTTTAGCTCCAACCCTCCCAGACTTTCCCGCGCTATGACCGCACGCTTTCGTACTGCTTCACTCACCAATTACCTTTTCCGTAAGTGTCCTTCATTCACACCCATATACGAACATATTTACACATATACACAGCTTCCTACCTTTACCTTATACCTTTTACGCTTCATAGCGTCCTTCACACCTTCTCCAGCTCAACATTCGCTTCTTTTTTTTTTGCATTAGCTTCTAAGCTATTTCTGCCATGCATTTTATATATATATATATATATATATATTCTCTATCTATATTTTCGGCAAAATAGATTAATATCCAACACAGTCAAAACTGTCAGAGACCATCTAGCCTCAGTCCCATTAACGTCCTTCATACTACCTTCAGATCCTTCATATTTCTTACATTTTCAACTTTTCTACTTACAACTAGATTACCGATTCATACCAATAAGTACTCGCATTCCAATAAATACATTCACGCCTAAAATAATATGAGGTGGAATAATCTATATTCCTCGCACCCCTTTTTCTTAAAACTAAGTTAAAATTATTTACACTATTTACACAACAATCATTCTCCCATTCTCACAGGTGCCGGGGTAGCCAATCCCGGCTCAGACCTTCCCCTCCAAGAGAAGGTTGCTCCCAAAATTAAAACAGTGCAGGAAGACTTCCTACACGACCAAAAGTTGTCACCCCTGACCGGTATTGGTCCTCCCTCCACACTCATTCATACAATCATTCATTCTAGTTCTAATTTATACTAATCCTAAACATTCACTCTAATAAATACTTCCATACTAATAAATACAGACATACCTATCATAAAATAAAAACTTGATAAATACTATAAACATTATATACACACTCTGAAATTCGTCACAAACACTGAGTTACACACACACACACATATACTTATATACGCACACAAACACACTTCACATCGATATGAATAAGTAAGTAAATGAAATATACGCCACTGCAGCTAGATGTCCAACGCACTATATCGGATATCATCAATAAGTTAACTGTTATATTTATATACTGCCAAGAAGGTGACAAGCTCTTGCAAAACATTTAAATTTTCTGAAAATATAATGCTTTCATATCTAAATGGGGAATCCAAATATTTTGATATGTTGTTGAAAAATTTATTTCTCTCTTGTAAATACTTGCTGCATGTCATGACAATGTGCCTGAAATCCTCATTTTCTTGACATTGTTCGCAAAGTGGAGAAGAACACAACCCCACTCTGTTCATATAGGATCTACAAACTGCATGGTTTGCTCTCAGTCTGCTTATTGTCGTCACCACATTTTTACCCACATTTAAGCCTCTAAACCATGTTCTTTTCTTCAAATTTTGGTTCATCGATTTATAAAAGCTGCCTTTATCGCTACTTATATATTTTTCTTGCCACTTTTGTAAAACTAACTTGGCTAAAGTTCCTTTTAAATCCGAATAGGGCAAGGTATATAATCCAGTCTTTCCCCATTCACCGTGGCCTCCTTCGCCATTGAGTCCACGATATCGTTGTCACGAAGCCCACTATGTCCCTTTACCCATCCAAACTTTACCCTAATACCTTTCTCCTTTAATAAATATATTACTGTAAGGATTTCATTGAGTATAAAGTTATTTTCTGGCGGTATTTTTGGATTTGCTATTTCTAATAGGGAGCTCTGACTATCACTTATTATAGCATAAGAGCCTTCTTTCTGCATGCTCATAATGTGCTTAAGTGCTAACAATATAGCAGTCATCTCAGCAGTATAAATTGAAGCAAATTCAGGAAAGCTAGCGATTTTACAAAAATTTTTCTGGGGATCATAGAATGCACAACCTACTTTCCCATTCATTTTGGAACCGTCTGTAAATATTGGATAAACATCAGGCCATAAATTATCCAGAGTGTCCAAAAATGCTAATTGTTTTATATTACGTGGATATTTCGAGAAACCCTCAATTAACTTTATATCTGTATCTAAAAAAGATATAGTTTATTGGTGAAAATAGCTCGCCTTTGTTTAATTGAACCAAGTGTTTAAGTTTCGAGATTTCTAAAAAACTATCACAGAATTTTGGTGGTCTTATTTGTCCAATATTTATAAGTTAATATTTTGGTGTTTAACTGGCAAACCTTATTGTAAATTCTATCATCAAGCACTGCAATTTTCAACATATATCTGCGTAGCTTATATTTTAGAGGTAGCTCATATGCCTCTGAGTACACATCAAGTGGAGAACTCGAAGAAAACCCAAACATAATCTCACACACTTATTCTGTATTATTTGTAGAGGTTTAAAAATTGTTTTCTTAGCTGTTCCATAAAACATAGACCCAAAGTCTAACACAGATCTTATGGTTGCTCTATAAAACATTAACGAAATATCCGGGTCAGCTCCCCATTTATGGTGAGAAACTGCTCTTAACATATTAAAATATTTGTCTGTTTTGTTTTCAGTAATTTTAATGTGTTCCTTCCAATTTAGTGTTTTATCTAAAATAAGCCCCGGAAACTTGGCAAACTTTTCACATGGATAGGAACGCCCCGCCAACGTAACTGTGTCCAAACTAGGCAACCTTTTTTTTTTTGTGAAAGGGCAAATGACCGACTTTTTCTCAGAAATATCTAAACCATTTTTAAATATCCAGGTTTCGAGTTTCGTTAATGCTTCTTCCAACAAATCTTTACATTCATGAAAGGATGGTCTTATAACATAGATGCAGACATCGTCTGCGTATTGCAGTATTTTGATGTCTTTGGAAAACAGAGTTTCTAATTCTGCAGTGTAAAGAGAGTACAGTGTGGGAGAAAGGATGCTTCCCTGTGGAAGCCCTAGGTTAGCGATTCGAGGGCCTTCTAAAATGTCATTTATTTTGACGTATACATTTCTATCCGATATCAGTTTAATTATATTACTTATAAATTTTACAGGTAACCCCAACTTTTTCAATTTAGCTGCTAGGATCGGCATTTGCACCGAATCATAAGCAGAGGTGAAATCTAAAAATAAAGCTAGAAGCACTTTATTTGATGTAAAGGCCTGAAAAGTATCTGTATTTAGCTGGATTTGACAATCATATACTGACTTCCGTTTCCTAAAACCATATTGTGTTATGGGGAATTTATTGTTAGTTTCCAACCACCATTCCAATCTGTTTTTTATTAATCTTTCTAGTGTTTTTAATAAACATGAAGACAGAGAAATAGGTCTATATGACTGATAATTTTCTTTAGGTTTGTTATATTTTAAAATAGGGCAGACAACGTAATTTTTCCATTCGGAAGGGAATTCACCTGTCTTCCACATCTCGTTAAACATAGCTAGTAATTTTATTTTATAGGAATGAGGTAGATTAGAAATATGATTATATTGGATCTGATCGATACCAGGTGCACTATTGGCTCGAGATTTTATTACCAAGGAAAATTCTTTAAATTTGAAAGGCTCTAGTAAAAAGTGTTTATCTTCATTAATATCGAAATTAAATTCGATTTTATTTTCAACATAAGAAGGCGCCAGTTTGTGTAGAAAATCATGAACCCAATCACCTTTTTCTAGTAAATTGTTATATATTAATTGATTATTTAAAGATTTAAGTTTGTTCCATATATTTTTTAAAAGAATACTTTTATTTAAACTTCTGCAAAATTCCTGCCATGATTCTTTTTTACTTTTTTTAAGAATTTTTTTTTGGATAAAGCCGTTTGTCTTTTAAATTCAATAAAATTATTTGTGTTTGGGTGTTGTATATATTTCTTGAGAGCTTCTTTTCTCTTTTTAATGCTAGTGGTACATTCTTCCGTCCACCAACATTTAACATATTTAAAACTAAATTCTTTTCTTTTAGGCATAGCTTTTTGACAAGCTTCATCTATCACTTTAATAAATTCTTTATAATTTAAGGAAATATCTTGTTTTTCGTTAAAACTATTTCTATATACATCCCAGTCAGCTTTTTCGTGTCCCATTTACAATATGGTCATATTTTGATATTTTCTATTAAAACTGAATTAGATTCTATAATTATAGGATAGTGATCTGAGCCCAGATCGTCTTCATAAATACTCCATTTAAATTTGGAAGCTAAATTTGGTGAACAAAAAGTGAGGTCAACAACTGATTTATTTTTTTGTCTAATGTTATTAATAATAGTAGGAGAACCATCATTCAAATATACAAGATTGTTATCTTGTATAGCGTCTAACAATTGGCGACCTTTGGAATTAGTGTAGCTTGAACCAAACACTTCGTTATGAACATTGAAGTCCCCTGCTATTATTATTTGCCCGCTAGTACTTTTTATCAGTTTGTCCCATTCTTTGAAACTAATAATATTCATGGAGAATATAATAGAAAATTTAAGATTATTGTATAGGTTGACGGTTGACCTCTATTCCCACTATCATTAATTTCTTTATCTTATATAATTTTTTTATTTCTTTGTACCTTTCATCCTTTCATCCTTTCCTTTTAATTTCATTTTTAATTAAAATAGCTGTACCCGATTTCATATCTTTCCGATCCATTCTGATGATATTATAGCCTTTAAATTTAACATTAATCCTTGGTTTGAACCAAGTCTCGCTCAGTACAGCTATATCAATTTTTTCATTTATTAAACAAGCTTCCAAATTTCCAAATTTTGCGTATTGGCTATTGCTGATCTAGCATTCCACTGTAACATTTTCAGTGGCCGTAATTTCATATTTGTGTAAGATTTTTATAAATAACTATATAATACAAAAATATACATATGTACATACACAATACACGCCAAATATACATAATATATACAATCGTATACATATATATATTTACATACATCCACATATATACACACAAATACTGTTACTACATACACTATACAAAAAATATATAACATATTTACAATCTATATACATTCTCACAGATTTACTCACAGACAAACTTTTGTACATACCTAATATATCGAAATTTATACACTCATTCAAGCAACTGTCACGCATATATGTACAATATGTATGGTTAAATAAAATAACTATATACATATAAACGTCAAAACTATTTATAAAATCTGTATACAAACCTAGATACGAGTTTTTTATTAAACCTGTATCTCTACATAGCCTCATTTAAATTTATTACTCTTTCTTTTATAATATTTTTCAGTTTCTCATCAGTAATTTCATTTAATTCGTTCGATTTAACACTCTTTATAATAGAGTACACCGCTTCAAAAACTATGTCCAAGTTATTATTATTTTCAAGAGTTTCTCTCAATTTATTCGCCTCCTTCGGACGATAAGGGTTAAGTGGAATTAGGCCGCCGGGAATATTTTTCTTCTCATCTTGTCCAATTAATAATTGAGTTATTTCTTTTTTATCATAATTTGGCGACAATAATCTGTGCCTTTTTGTTCCTCTTTTATATGAAATAGTAGAAGCAAACGGTCTATTGTTATGTACTGAATTTTTATTAAATATAGGAAAGTCTTTTAAATCGTCTATATTAGGCGCATCTTTCCCTGCGATGGCAGCGAATGAATTGCCACTATCAAAAAACTGTTTAGCATCTAAATATGAAATGTTGCTCTCAGACATAATTTGCTTTATTAACTTTTCTTTTTTATAGCGAGGACATAGTTTTTGATCTGAAGCCAAATGATTAACTCCATTACAGTTAATACATTTGGATTCTGTACTATCGCATTCTTTCGTGTCATGTCTGTTACCGCACTTTACACACCTTACAGAACCTTTGCATTGATCCTGGAAGTGGCCAAACCTCAAACATTTTTTACATTGTACTACGTTTTGTATGTAGTTATGTACTTCACATCGAACCAAGTGAATGTAAACATATTGTGGCAACTGTTGGCCTCTAACGGTAATCAAAACCGACTGAGCAGGCACCAATTTAGCTTCTTTTGTTTCATTATCAACAATTCTTCTTTTCAATCTCCTTATATCAGTTAGTTCATAATTTACACCAGCGGGACCCCTAATAACCTCTTTAATTTCATTCTCAGTTATTTCGGTATCTACTCCCCGTACCACAGTGACTGGGGATCACTGGAGAACAATAGTCCAGCCTCCCTCAATACTCTGGTGAATTTATTTGTGGCACCGCAGAACACGCCCACTATCAGTACTGGAATGGGAACATTGTGCATGAATTGCTGCCTTAGAGTGTACGAAAAACACAACTTTGCCAGAAGGGCGAGTGGTTAACATTACCTGTACAGCCCAATCTACAGCCGCAATCTCGCCATCGAAATTGCTAATATGGCCTCCCAGCGATCCGCAATGGTCCACTTCGAGGCTGTGCACACCATAGCCAACTCTCTTTAAGCCTGCATCCGTAACGACGCCTAACCGTCCGTATATATATATATATATATATATATGTAGCCAATCTTGGTCGTAGCAGATAAGAATAACTTCAGCAATTAAGCGCTTCAGTATCTCAGGGCTAGTCGTACTTTTCAGGGCTCTTCAAACGCCCTGATGATATATCACAAATAAAACTACAGTTTTTAAGAAATTCAAGAAGAAACCATTCTTACCCTGAAGAACGCAAAAAACTTGCCGAAACGTCGGTGAAAATTTGTTTTTTTTCTGCTTAATCTCAATATCCATTTTACAATGGATATGTTTTTATTTTTTTCCATTTTATTATAGTGGAGTTATAAAAGTATGATTTAATTTGTTTTTCTTATATTACAAGTTTATGATGATACATGTGTATAGCACTTGTACATCGATCTCCAGCAGATGGATTTATTCCATGCTAGATAGGTATTAATAAATTAGTTACTAATCTTTTGTCAAAATATGTGTATTTTCCTTCTAAAATAAAGTATTATCATTAGTATTATTGTCTGTTTGGTCCAATGAAATCTTAGTACTGTATGAACCTCGGAATACCAATCCCATTCATATTGGCTAAAAAAGTAGAGATTTTACCCCCTCACAAGGATGGAGAGGTTATTTCATTGATATGTTCACTTGAGCTGGGTTTTAGGTGCTTTGTAAATTATTCTAGTGTATAAAGCATAAATGAATACTTCGTATAAAAAATGGTGCTTTTTGCAAGATTCTCTTTTTTTTTTTTGGAATACTATATGTTCTAGTGGTAATTTTTTTTATAGCTAGTAATTTTTTGTATAGCTATAGATTTCGACAAATGGGTGCTAATTCCAGCATAACACTTATGTTAGTGGATATTGCCGTATCCTCCGATCATCTTGAAATGTTGAAATTTGTTTGACATTATAGGTATTAAAAATTCTTTTCAGAGATAGGTTTGATTCATCCTAGGCTATTCGATATTATGGTCGAGTGAGGTAAGGCGAATGTTCAGTATTCTATGAGGGAAATATCCTTTAAAAGGTTATATTTACTGGAAGCGAAGAAAAACGGACATAATGCGAAATTAAGAGGTGATAAACTTTGGTTAGAAGGTAGAAAATACTCTTTAGCGGAATTGCAGAAAAATTTGTCTTTAGAGTCATATCCAGATCGACAAGAAGGAAATTTAGACATCAGTGAAGCTGGTATTAAGAAGAGAAAAGCAAACTCGCCCCCTACACAGACTCCTCGGGCGCTAAATTCATTTCAAATTTCTGATTCACAAGGTGGAGGCTCTTCTGCAGCATAGCAATCCAGTCATCTTGGTTCATCAGAGGGTCCTTTAGTTGCATTTTGGAACGTTCAAGGTTTTAAAAGTCTTTTTGGAATGGAGTGTTTTTTACGACAGGTTGATATTTTCTGTTTAGCTGAGACGTGGGTGATGGATAAGCCAAGTGAGTTTCCGTTTTTTCTTAAAGGTTTTAAATTAATAGCTTTTTCAAGTGCCATAAAAGAAAAAAGCAAAGGTAGGCCCAGTGGCGGCCTCATGATATTTATGAACAATAAATTTAAGAGCTTTGAAGTTTTGGATCAATCACACTTGTGGATTATTGTAAAAATTAGTCTAAATTCGAGCTCTTTTATACTAGCTCTTGTATATTTTAGACCATCTATTGAGCTCGATGTTGTACTGGACCTGTTTGACGCTACCTTGCAGCAGATTATGTCTCTACACTCTGTATGTATTTAATTGGCGGGGATTTTAATTGTAGAGTGGGCATTTTACCTACTTATGATGGTTTACTTAATAATTCTTATTTAATATCTGAACATTCTTCAAAAGATACTTTTTGTAATAAAAAGGGAAAATTGCTTATAGATTTTATGGAAATTAATTCTTTCGTGTTAGTGAATGGTAGATCGCGTCATGATAGTCCAGCCCAGTTTACTCATGTATCATCTCTAGGCCAGAGTGTGATTGATCTGATTTGGGTAGATAGTCAGCGTGCTCATCTTGTCAGGGATTTAGAAGTTCTTATTGACATTTATAACTCTGATCATTTTCCTGTACTAATAACTTTAGATTATTATATGAATGAAAACGTTACGGCACCTGATAGAGTAGATTTAACTAATTCTTGTAAAAGTTCTTTTATTGTTTGGGATGATAAAAAATCTGCTTTACTTGCCAATTGTTTGTTTCAGTCATCTAGAATTTTGATTGATTTTGGCATGGCGGACCTTGATTATATTAATGAAAATTTTCACTCCGCGATTATTGAATCTGTGAGAAAGTGTGATATGCTTGTTACTAAACAACCGAAATCAGTATCAGGAATGCCGATTAAAAAATCCTTGGTATGATGAGGAGTGTAAAACTCTAAAAAATAAAACAAAAAAGCTGTTGATTTTGTGTAAACGCGGAAATTTTGCTGGCTATCTTAAATTAATGTATGTACATAGTAAGAGTAGGTATAAATGTTTAATTAAGAAAAAGAAAAAACTGTATCAACTTTCTATTTTAGATAATATAGCTAAGGTTAGTGATACAAAGACATTTTGGGGTGCTATCAATGGTTATACGGGCAAATCAAAAGTAATTTCACCTATTAGTGTGGATGTTTGGCAGGATTTTTATATACAATTAAACCCTAGAGTGCTTGATAATGCACTTTATTTTGGTAATAGTAACCCTATTCTTGACTCGGTCATCACACAGGAGGAAATAGTTAGTAGTATTGTGAGAAGTAAAAGAGGCAAAGCTGCTGGTCCTGATCTTATTGTTAATGAAGTGTATAAACTGCTTCCTCAGAACTGGCTTTTATACTTAGAAGTGTTTTTTAATAAAATATTCTCTCTTGAGGTATTTCCTAAAGCATGGTGTTCTGTTACAATGTTTATGTTACATAAAAAGGGAGATAGAAATGATAAATGCAATTACAGGGGCATAAGTTTGGCTAATAGTATCCTCAAGATATTTACTCAGATTATTATGAGCCGTTTATTACTGTGGGAATCTGAGGTTTCTGCTATTCCGGAATGTCAATATGGTTTCCGTCCGGGACGTGGTTGCGCGGATAGCATTTTTACACTTAACTCCCTTATACAGTTCCACCTGCGTTTGCCGGGAAGAAAAATTTTTGCAGCCTTTATTGATTTTAAGAGGGCGTTTGACTCGGTTCCTCATTCGAGGTTATGGCATAAATTAAACGGAGAAGGAATTTCCTCAAAAATTTTAAATTTGCTAATAAATTTATACGAGAATGTCAATTTTAAAGTTGTTGCTAATGGAAAAATTAGTTCAGACATACAAATGACTGAAGGTGTTATGCAAGGTGAAGTATTAAGCCCTTTTTTATTTTCTCTTTACATTGCTGATGTGGAAAAAAATTTTCGTGATAATAAAGTGCGCGGTATAAACATTGATGGTGTCTCGGATGTGATTGTATTATTATAAGCGGATGATCTGGTACTTCTGGGTGATTCGGTTATTGACTTGAATCACAAGTTATCTATTTTGAGGAATTATTGTCAGTTAAATGCTTTAACGGTTAATGCAGTAAAATCTAAAGTTGTTGTTTTTCACAGAGGCAGACTTAGAAAATGTGGTTACAAATTTTGGTATGATGGAATCAAATTGGAGATGGTAGACAATTTCGTTTATCTGGGAGTCCAATTTAATAAATCTTCACTTTTTCTAGAAACCACAAAAAATTTTGTGAGAAAGGCAAATGTTGCAGCTGGCTCTGTGATTAGCATCTTAGCCAAGTCAAAGTGCGATAATTGGAGCTCTCGTGTTAAAGTGTTTAACGCACTAGCCAGAAGTATTAATAAATTAGTTACTAATCTTTTGTCAAAATATATGTATTTTCCTTCTAAAATAAAGTATTATCATTAGTATTATTGTCTGTTTGGTCCAATGAAATCTTAGTGCTGTATGAACCTCGGAATACCAATCCCATTCATACTGGCTAAAAAAGTAGAGATTTTACCCCCTCACAAGGATGGAGAGGTTATTTCATTGATATGTTCACTTGAGCTGGGTTTTAGGTGCTTTGTAAATTATTCTAGTGTATAAAGCATAAATGAATACTTCGTATAAAAAATGGTGCTTTTTGCAAGATTCTTCTTTTTTTTTGGAATACTATATGTTCTAGTGGTAATTTTTTATTGCTAGTAATTTTTTGTATAGCTAAAGATTTCGACAAATGGGTGCTAATTCCAGCAATAAAACTTATGGTAGTGGATTATTGCCGTATCCTCCGATCAATGCTTGAAATCGTTGAAATTTGTTTGACATTATAGGTATTAAAAATACTTTCCATAGATAGGTTTGATTCATCATAGACTATTCAGATATTATGGTCGAGTAGGTAAGCGAATGTTCAGTATTCTATGAGAAAAATCCTTTTAAAATGTTATTAGTTAATGTATAGGAAATCGGCAACTACGCCTGATTCATGAACTGATTAAGAATGTCATACAAAGTAGGAATTATACAGGACAAAGGTAAATAGATAAGTAATCTATGACCCAGTTTAATCCAGGCTTTAAATGAGCACATCCACACTTGGCCCATTAAATTACTCACTTCCTTGGCATATAAACTTTACCATATGTACATTGAACATTATAGGAGACGTGATGTTTTAGGTTTGAAAAATATTGAGACCGCAACAATGGTTGGCTAGAAACCGATGTTTCGCCCATAGAGCTCTTCAGAGTCGTTACGCCTTGAAAGTTAATGGAGCAATGAGCTTTGGTAGAGCCATCAGGGTTCATTGTTCCATTATTTTTGAAGTATAACGATCCTGAAGAGGCGCATTGTAATATGGGCGAAATGTCGGTTTTCAGCAAACCTCTGACGTGGTATCAATCCGGGAACTCTAGTGTTTTTCATCACTAGACATCGTACGTTCGCTGCTTCAAAATAACGTGGAATAGCTTAAATTGCTCTTCCTCCATATAATGTTCCGCAAAAATAAAAAGTAAAAGCAGCAGCTTATTTACCAAATGCCTAGGAAACTTGAGGTTCCTCTACATTGTGAAGGTAGTCACAACAGAAAATATTAGTAGGTAAAACGTAATTATTTATTTCAATTTTAATTTATTGCCCAAATGCTATCACAGGTTCAGTGGCCAGATTTTTTTTTTGCTTGTATTAAAAAAGCATATATTTACATTTTTCATATAAAAATCACGATTTTGTATGGTAGCAGGGAATGATGTTGGTGTATTCAGGGTACAGAAACAAATAATTCAGAGATATTTTCCGAGATAGCCTGCTTCTTTTTGTGGACATCTACCGGATTCGGGCGTTCGCCCACATCAGGATGTTTTTGTCAAAATAATGTGATAACATAGACTTGCACAGAGCAAATTCAACTTATATTTCAACAATTTACTAATTAGGGAGAGAGTGACCCTGAATAGAGAATGAATGGAAGGTAGAGTGGTCCAGTGATGATGTTGGTAGCATGTTATAGAGTTGGAAGATGTGAACCGCCAGAAGACTGATGTGTTTGGTTAGAACTCTTGTTCTAACAGTGAATTAGCAGGTGCGGTGAGCTCGGTGAACCTTTCTATGTTGATCAGAGGCAGTTAACTCCTTAATGTTGATCTGGCAACTGTATATCACTTCCAACTTTATCTGGCAATTTAAGCCCACAGATTTCTGTGTTTTATTCTCCATCTGTAGAACATCTTCTAGAGAGAGAGCTTGGCTGTCAAAGTTGAAATTTATTCACCAACATATAGTGGGCTTGATAAAGGAGGTAATGTTGAGTTGACGTGCGCTTAATCCTTGGATGATTGTTGGCGCCTTGATACGGTTGCTGGTGGAACTACTGAGTCCAATTTGATGTTTATTGGTTTATTTACAATCTTCTGTTATTTATGTTTAAGTATAACTAATATTATTAGATATATGGACTCAGTGGCCATAAACCTATTGTGGCTCCCTTGGTCATTAGAATACAGCCATCTGGTAAAGTGTACAATGTGGGGAGGGTCAGTAGTGTACACATCTATTGTATTAGCGTATGTACTTTGTACCAGACCAGTGTATATTACAGTGTATCAATGTACTTTGTACCAGACCAGTGTATATTACAGTGTATCAAACTGTAATCTAGTTCACATTTATTTCATTTTTTCTTTTCTTTTTTTTGTACATTTATTTTACTTTATATACTTTTCTCTTTTTTTTTTTTTTTTCTCTTGGTTGAAGTGATAATTTGCTTGGTAAAACACGCAAATAGGTAATGCCACTTAGTGGCATTTTTTCTGCTGATACTATGGCAGGCAACTCTAATAAGGTGTCTGAATCCAGGAATTCAGAAAGCAAAAAGCGTAAAAAAGAGGATAAGTCTATTGAGATAACAGTGAGTACCCATAATAAGTATGAACCCTTATCAGAAGCTGAAAGTATGGACGAAGATGATTCTTCTCCAGTAAATAAACAACAGATATCATCTGTAAAAAAGTCAGTTAAGATACCTCCAATTGTTGTATACAGCTATCTTAGAAATCATACAGAATCTCTGAAAGCTCTACGATCGGCATGCAAGCAAGAGTTTGACGTTAAATATAGAGGAAACAGGTTGATATTTCTGGCTAAGTGTAAAGAAGATTTTACCAAAATTATTAATGAAGTAACGACAGCTAAACTTGAGTATCATACATACACACCAGCTGATGAAATTAACCACACTTTAGTCCTAAGAAATATACCGCCTAACGTTACTTGTGACGAAATTAAAATTGATCTATCTGTAAAAAATCCATCTCCCATTAAGATTACTCAAATGTCAAGAAAAGATATTACCGGTTAGACGGTTATGTTTCCTATATTTATTGTGACGTTCGATAAGTCAGTTAATATAAAAGATGTCATAGCTAATAACAAAGTATGCAGCTGTATTGTGAACTGGGAACGTTATAAAAATTTTTCGGGAGTTACACAGTGTTTTAAGTGTCAATCCTTCAATCACATAGCGAAAAATTGTTATCGTAAACCAAAGTGTAAGAAATGTGCTGGCCCACATCTTATTGAAGACTGCGACTCACCACCTGATAGTTCACCGATCTGTGCTAATTGTAGTGGTAATCACCATGCGAATCACCAGAGCTGTCATATTCTTCAAAAACATATTAAAAATCGTTCAACATTGGCTAAAGAAAGTAAGTCGCTTACGAATGTTTCATTTCAAATGAATTCCTCGCATTTTCCTTCATTACCTAAAAATAGCTATTCCAATATAGCCGCATCTGCATCAGCTAACTCTAATTGGGGTTCATCTACTCCCAGAGTGAATAACTTCTCTTCTAAAACAGTTTCATCATCTTCAAATAAAAACCCCCCACTTCTGCATGGAGCGTACCTTCTGACAACTCATCTGCTGATTTCTCGTTATTTAGCTTCTTGCATGATCTTAAATCAATATTCTCTTCTCTTAATTTAATAAATGTCTTTTCTCAATTAAAGCATTGTTTAGAAAGATTAAAGCAAGCCCCTGATTCACTCAGTAAAATAAGTATTATTGCAGATTTTCTCTTTAGCTTAATATGAATGTAAAAACTAAAATATTATGCTGGAACTCCAGACCTATTGTTAATAAGTCTCTTGAATTATCCTATTATGCTCACAAATTTAACATTGACATAATAGCTCTCTGTGAGACATTACTAAAAAAAAAGCACACATTAAAGAGTAATGGTTATAATATTTACAGAAATGACAATGGCAGGGGTGTTGCTTTATTAATTAAAAACAATATAAAACATTACTTTGTACAGCTACCAGCACTTAAAACTCTAACAGTAGTAGCATGTGTAATTGAATTAAACAATACAGAAATTTTACTAATTTCCAGTTACCTATCGCCTTCTGTAAAACTAGATTGTCATGATTTGCGCACTCTGTTTAATTTGCACAAGCATGTTATTTTAGTAGGAGATCTCAATTGCAAACATGTTGCATGGAATTGCTTTTCAAATAATAGAAATGGCAAGTTTCTGCTTGATTATGTAATTAGAAATAATATAGTGATTGCTGCGCCTGATAAACCAACTTATATTCCCGATCGTTCTAGCGCTCATCCCAGTGTGCTTGATATTGGCCTAATAAAAAATATTAACTCTGTTATTACTCCTGATTGCCACTGTGCCCTCTCGTCAGATCACAACCCTGTTATTTTAAGCATTGGTGGTAAAAGTTAACACCCTACCCACTAGGTATGTCTACAACTATAAAGCTGCCGACTGGAAAAAATTCAGATCATCTATGAACAATAAATTAAGTATAAATCCTCAGGTAGTGCATTATAATGATATCGACATGTTGGTAGAGAACTTTCAAAATGTCCTAATAAAAGCCGCAAATGAATCTATTCCTAAAATAACTATAGTAAAAATTCTCAGCAATTGCCGGGAATTATTTCAGGTTTAATAAAAATTAAAAATATTATTAAGAAAGCATTCTCTAAACACCGACACCGTTGGTTGAAGAGAACTCTAAATAAGCTAATTGTACTTATCTCTAAACTATTGCAGCTCCACAGAAACCTTTCCTGGAGTAACACCCTCTCTCAGTTATCTCCTCGTGATAACAAATTATACAAAATAGTTAAAGGTGTGCAAAATAAAAGTCTACATATCCCACCACTTTCCTTAAACATTAATGCCCATACTAACAGACAAACAGTAGTGCTTAGTAGCTATGCATACACAGCTAAACACAAAGCCACAATCTTAGCAGACTTTTTTGTAAGTGTCCACCGTATGAACACTGACATCGGTGTGCCTTCTTTTACACGCCATGTACTCTCTACTACCAAAAAATTTTTTGGCCCTATAGACAAACATACCAACTGCAAATTAACCTGCCCCAAAGAATTGAAAGCAGTTATTTCTAAATTAAGAAATAATAAATCACCCGGGGTTGATGGTATCAGCAACAGGCTAATTAAAAATATTTCAAAAAAAAAGCTTAATCCACCTCACTAAAATTATTAATTACATTTTAATGTTCGGATATTTTCCTAATCTGTGGAAAACTGCTAAAGTAATAGTAATTCCTAAACCAAGTAAAGACTTGTCCTTACCCAGCAGTTATCGCCCCATTTCACTACTGCCATGCCTAAGTAAAATTACCGAACGTATTATTCTAAAGAGACTCAGTTCATTTATTGAGGACAATAAGCTAATTTCCTGTGAACAGTTCGGATTCAGAGCTCATCACTCCACCACTGCACAACTTGCCAGGGTTACAGACCTTATTGAGCACAATTTCAATTTATATAAGCACACCGGTATGGCGTAAATCGATGTAGAGAAGGCGTTTGACTGTGTGTGGCATAACGGTCTAATTTATAAGATGATCAACTATAAGATTCCCAGATACCTTGTGTATGATTGAAAAGTTATTTGGAGAATAGAAAATTCAGTGTAACAGTTGGTAGTTGTTCCTCAGATTTCAGACATATTTCAGCTGGAGTCCCCCAGGGCTCTGTTCTGGGGCCAATACTTTTTAATTTATATATTGACAACCTCACTAAACTAAAGGTCAAAGCTAGTTGTGCTCTCTATGCCGATGACACAGCTTTCTTTATATCGTCCTTCAGAGTTGATACAATCACCAACCATCTCACAATAGCCTTAGAAAAAAGTTTTAAATAATTTAAAAAATGGAGGATAAGACCCAATGAAGCCAAAACTGAAGTTATTCTGTTCACACGTAGAAGGCCTGTTATCAATAAATTTGTTCAAATTAACGGCAGCTCACTTCTCTGGAAGAAGGAAGTGAAGTATCTCGGTCTAGTACTTGACTCTAGACTAACTTTCACTAGACATATAAATACAGTCAGCGATAGGTCATTAGGTCTTATTTGTAATTTGTTTTCTCTACTCAACAGGAACTCACAACTGAATATTTACAACAAAAAATTATTATATTATTTATACATTCGCCCTGTATTATTATACGCTGCTCCGGTCTGGTCTAACACCTGTGCTACTAACTACAATAAACTGCAAAGAGTGCAAAATAAATGTCTAAGGCTGATTGGCTCTTTTCCTAGGTGGACCGCGATTGATTATATGCATGCTGTGTTGGACGTTGCCAGTATGTCCACCGCTGTTTATAAACTCACTGAAAAATTTATAAAATCTTGTAAACTCAGCGAGCACAGTCACATTAATACCATTGTTGATTATAATATAGAGACAATGGATTATAAAAGATACAAACATAAGCGTTTGAAACATGTTTTGCTTTGAGTCAACTTTTTTTTTTGTTTTTTTCCTTAATTTGTAAAATTTGATTTATTTTAATTTTAGTTTCATTTGTATAATGTTTCGTGTATATAGGCAGACCGCCTGAAACACTTGCTGTAAATTGTACCTGTATATATGTAAATAAAATCTTTTCAATTCAATTCAATTCCATCATCAGGATATTTTTGTCAAAATAATGTGATAACATAGACTTGCACAGAGCAAATTCAACTTATATTTCAACAATTTACTAATTAGTGAGAGAGTGACCCAGTATAGAGAATGAATGGAAGGTACTCTACCTTCCATTCATTCTCTATACTGGGAGGTTCTCTATACTGGGTTCTCTACCGTCCATTCATCATCACTCGACCACTCTGGTCGAGTGATGATGTTGGTAGCATGTTATAGAGTTGGAAGATGTGAACCGCCAGAAGACTGATGTGTTTGGTTAGAACTCTTGTTCTAACAGTGAATTAGCTGGTGCGGTGAGCTCGGTGAACCTTTCTATGTTGATCAGAGGCAGTTAACTCCTTAATGTTGATCTGGCAACTCTATATCTCTTCCAACTTTATCTGGCAACTTTAAGCCCACAGATTTCTGTGTTTTATTCTCCATCTGTAGAACATCTTCTAGAGAGAGAGCTTGGCTGTCAAAGTTGAAACTTATTCGCCAACATATAGTGGGCTTGATAAAGGAGGTAATGCTGAGTTGACGTGCGGTTGGAGGTAATCCTTGGATGATTGTTGGCGCCTTGATACGGTTGCTAGTGGAATTACTGAGTCCAATCTTCTGTTATTTATGTTTAAGTATAACTAATATTATTAGATATATGGACTCAGTGGTCATAAACCTATTGTGGCTCCCTTGGTCATTAGAATACAGCCATCTGGTAATGTGTACAATGTGTAAGTGTGAGTAAGAGTGAGTCTGACAATAGATAGTCCCAACTCTAAAGGCTTTTTGTGTATTGTGTAATATTGGCAGTGTCATTATAGTAATTTTTCATATTGTTAGGCCAAGATCAGTAAAGAATACCTTGATGTAGAAGTTTTGAAAACTTTTTTAACTAGGGAACACGTGAAGATGAATTTAAAATGTGAGCAAAAAACATGAAAGAAATTATTTTATTTAAATTAAAATCAACAAATCCTGTGTGATTCGTAAATTAGTTAATTTTTTAATGATTGTTTTTATAATTTTAACAAAGTAAAAACAACAAAAGTTAAGTAAAGTATTATTGCAGTGAATGACATGAATTTGAAACTGCTAAATTTTAACATTAATTACTGAAATTCGCTCAAAATAAATTCAATCACCTTCCTCAAATTGATTGACCATCATCAGATAAGAATATATTCCTTGCATTACCTATTAAAAATTCAAATTATATTAGATCTTATAGCGATAATAAAAAGGCAATTTCTATTTAATAGATTAATTTCTTACCGCAGCAAAGCAGACGTAATTAAAGAAAACCATTTGTCTAAAGTTGAGAACAGGAGGCTTCAAAGTTGCTGTCATCACCTGCACTAAATATTTTCTATACTCTGGTTTTTCCTCATACCATTTACACATATACGAACTGTAGTGTAATTTGTCCAACTAAACAACAATAACAACAACTATAAAATTTTAGGCATTAAACTATTAAATAGGAGCATGAAGATCATTGGTAGTAGATGTACCTGAGTACTGATTTCCTCTCCGCATGCGCACAGCACATAAGGGGCGGCTATTGAAACCACACATTTGTATATTAAATCTATCGCTCGATAATCATGTTTTTTTAAGGCCTGCAAATCATTTAATAGATAAATAATTTTTAAAAACAAATTAAATGGGGTAAAGAGCAGTTTTCTGGCATAATCACAGATTGCTCCGAAGCTGGTCACCAAACATTTTCAAGGAAATCGACATGTTTATTATCTGTTTACATATCATTAATGGGATGCCTAGTTCCATTAGCTTTCAAGGTGAAAAAGCTCATTGCAATGTGGGTTTTCAGAAAACGACTGACGCGGACTCAATCCGGACAAAACTCAGGTGTTCTCATAAAAATGGCCGCGGAATCCTAAAAGATGTACATAAAACCAGTTACAAGATCTTTGTTCAAACTGATACAAAACAGTTGTTAAACAGTTTTGAAAGCTGGAGAGGAGCCTTTACATATACAGAGTTTGAGAGATGAAAAAGTAGGTGATTGCTTCGAAGCCATCTGCAGACTAGGTAGGTACGCCAGATACTCCATTTTTATCCAATATTATTTAAATTCAATGTTCAATGTTAATTGATTCACCTTAATAAGTGTATATCCAAATCCTAATGGCTGTATAGTTGATATAAAGATCTCAACATAAATCTGGCCAGAAAATATTTTATTATAATCTCTTAATAATCTGGAAAATTATGTTCATGTTAATTGGTGGAAATTATGTTATCTGTGGCTTTTTTTTAGTTTTTCCCTTGAATGTAACCCTCCCTAGTGGAAATACCTATAGTATTATCAATATACAGTTATTTACAAAATATTGAAATACATAATTGGTGGCAAGAATTGTAAACTTCCAAACTCTAGTCAGTTAAGTAGATATTTGAATAAATAAATGTTGGCAAAATTTAAACCTATTTAAAAAGTCGGGCACATTTATACTATTCACAAATTTTATAAAGAAATCTGCAAATCTATTATTCCGAGGTATCTCTTCTTCAGCCACCAACATCCTTCTCTGGTTAATGTCCCTCGTATGAGTCTACTTATCGCTGCCTCGTAGTTTCTGCAGTCACAGATAATGTGGTTGTCACCCTGGACTGTTGTACGATCGCGAAGGCAAGCGTTGGTACTGATAATCTTGGAACGGTGCAAGTATTCCATTTTCTATAGGCGGTTCAAGCGTATAGATCTGTTGCCGTTCTATACGTTGCCTCGACATAACCAAACAAGCAGATTATGCAACAACCCCAATTTTTTTCTTCTAGCCCATATTGAGATTTCTTTTAAACTATGATTGACCAGCATTTCAAGTTCCGCCATTTCTTTACCAGAGATTATTAGAATTAAATCATCGGCAAATGCAACTGTTTTCACTTTTAATGGAAAATTTAACTTTAACGCAGTATCGTACATTATTGTCCACATCCAGCAGCACAGCGGGATTCTTGAGAGCAACCTTTAGTCACTTTTTTTGTTACAGAAATGTTCTTGCCCATGACGGTCGCTTTCCTGTTTGAGACTTAATCTCGTATTAGAAGATAAAGATTTCTATAACAATTTTGCAACTGCAGTTGATTCAATATTTCAGGCTGCGTCGAATGCACCTTCTACATCAAACATTTGTTTTATTAACAAGATTGCTCTCCATCACTTCCTTTACTTCCATCATAGCTTACGTCGTGCTTGTTTGAGGTCTGAAACCATACTGATTATGGCTAAGTCTACGTTCAGAATATAATTTGTACTTATCCTATCGATCATCAATTTCTCCAAAATCTTACTTCCCACTGGTAAGAGATTTATAGGCATATATTTTTTGTAATTATCTCAGTCTTCTTTACCAGGTTTGATTACTTATTATTTCATTTCCGAATGCTTCCCATATTATTGGAAATATTCCTCTATTTAAACATACATTATATAAAGATGTTATTACAGTTGGTATTAGCCCAAAGATTGTTTCATAAATTTCACTAGTTATCCCATCCATACCGGAGCTTTTTTATTTTTAATCTTTCCGACTGCTAGATCCACTTCATTACTCGTGAATATTCTTAACATTCAACAAGTTTATGTTGAAACGTTGACATCAAATTCCAATAGTTACTCTCTTAGGATACACTTCTGTAGCGGAAGTCAATATCTCTACACAGACATGTGGAAAAACCGTAACCGGTCAATAAAAGAAAAGATAGATGCAATGACATTTACTATCCCAGATATTATCTATCAATCTGGACTGACCTCTTCAAAAAATTTAAAACGATTCAAATTTATCTAAAATTATTATTAACATGATTTAACTGATGTTTCATCACATCAAGGTGGTAAGTCTGTACCATTATATTTATCCAGATATTATTTAAACGTCCTCACGCGTTGTCTACAGGCTAACGCATTCTTCTTGGAGAACTCAAGGTTCGATTGACGTTTGGGCAAAAAAGGGGTGCTTACTGAGCTTCGTTGCACCATAGGTTTCATTTACACTGCTGTACCCCACTCTCCTGATATGGTTATTGCCAACTCTAGGCTGTTCCGTAGCTCTCTGCACTTAAAAGTATTTTGAAATTTGCAGGATCTATATGCACGTTACTGGGCTAACTGCAGACAAAATAAAGATGAACCCGGACGCACAATAAGATGGAAACCTTTTTGACTGTATTGATAGATAATTGAAACTACTAATTCCGTTATATGGTATTCTACCTTTGTAGCAGGCCAACTTCGAACTTGCCAATCATTCTAATCCTTTTGTAAAAATGCTGACCTTTATTTCCCAGCTAAACAGCATGATTATTATAATTATTATTATTCAAGAAAGGGGAGGGCGAAACCCTACACTATCCAAAGCCTCCCTGGGCCCATGTAGCTAATAACAACTACTGGGTCTGGAACAAAAGTCCAGGCTCAGGTTTTACCCACTCAACTTTTACCACAGACCGAAAAAATCGGACCAAAACCTTAAACGGGCACAGCTTAAGATCCCCTACCGATATCCTATTCCGGCAAAAAGTCCTAAACCTAATCTCTTCACAACCCAAACAATCCGTCATTAGATGCATGGGTGTTTCCTCCTCCGTCTCTCAAACTCTACAAAAGGGGTCAGGCATGAGTCCCATTGTATAGAGATGTCTCCTTAAGCCACAGTGCCCAGAGAGGAAGCCAACCAGATGCCTGAGAGAGGTCTGTGAAAGGCACCGGATCCCCCCCCTCAAAGCTACGTCCGGAACCCCAATGAAAATTTTAGACCCTTGACAACCCACTACACTCATCCTAATGGATGAGGTCATCCATGTCTGGAAGCCTGACAGACATGTGCCAGAAGACACACCAACAGCAGCCTCGAGCTAAACACATACCCTTCGTATAAATGGTCTTGTCCGCGTCATCTTCACACAAAATTCTGGAGAGTTTTAGCAAAGGCTTGCACTTTTCCATTTCCTGAACGGGTGATTTTGAGAGTTGTGCAAACTATGTTTTTATCTATTTTACATATTCACTTTCCTATTTCTTTCGATGTCAAAATAAATGGTGAGTGATATGCGGTATAGGCTGGAAACTAAAACCAAAATTCCTCACTCTCACTTCAGTTTGGAATAATATTTGGTAACCTTTAAACTGTTCAAAAATGTCCTCCAATCTGATGAGGAATAAATTGTTCACTACGAATAGTAGAAGAGATACTCACTCAATGATCTCTGCGTGTTGTCGATAAACGTCCTTATCATTCAATTTCAGCGTTTCTAATCGAGATTGTAAAACTTGTAAATATGCTGAAATTTCAAAAGTGAATATAAAATTGAACATGGTAAATGCCATATAGATAGCGGCCGTTGGAATTATGCATACTACCACTAATGCGGTGGTTACTAGATATGTCCTCATGTCTGTTACACTCCAGGGGACCCAAATCTAGAAAACAAATGAATATACTTAGTTTTGGGAGAGTACTGATAATTTTACTACAAATTTCCAAGTATTACCTACCAAATCCGGACAATTGACAGGTTGGTACATAAAGGTACTATTTTTGCAAATTTAATGCTAAAATTAACAAGGAAAATAACGCACTAAAGAACTTTAAGAAAGTAAAATACATTTTTCATTTTTATTTTCTGCAAGAACTAAAGAAAAACAAAAGTACACTATGATATTTTACTTTTAATGTAGAATAAGTTTTTTGGCAGGCACCTATTTGGCAACGTTTCTCGCATGAAGAAGCGAACGACTTTTTCTCATAGCAGTGTAGTGGGAGGATTTGAAGGGGCGGTTTGGGGGTGTTGAAAAACGTAAAAACGAATTCTACGCATGTTGCACTGTCATACGACAGATACCGTTTTTCGTACCATTGAATTTTTTTCATTAGAGTTTTGCTTAAGAAAAACTCATCAAGCAACTTATTTCACAGTGCGCAAAATTTATCAATTTTTTTATTTACCTGAAAAGCTAAATGCGGTTTTTTACTACCAGTGATCATATCGATGCAAATATTTGAAATCGATGAGAAAATAGGACAGAACGCAAAGAATATTCCATAATACACAACTAATTTTATTGAAAATTTATCCGCCAATAAGATGAAATGTTTTCTGCCATTATCTTGTAGAATTGCTTGGCGAAGTTTTTCAAATCTGTAAAAGATTTTATATAGATTAGGTTGAATTTGACAAAAAAAAACGGCATTCTAAAAGTAATCGTTAGTTCCTTTTACCAACAATGAGAATATCTTCAAATCATGTTAAATATTCGAAATTGAGTTTTCGCAGAAATATATGTTTTGAGATCGCCTGAGAAAGAAAAATATGTTTTGGTGATTGCTTTTGTGCATGAGTGTGAACTAACACATATCTCAATGGCGAAAAATAGTAGCCAGCTTACACTTGACATTCCATTCAGTCATATATCTTATCCGACATGAAAAAATAGCCCTTCGCCTAACAACCCATGCAAGACCCCCAGGCTTGCCAGATGGTGCTTTTATTGGGTGGATGTATGGTAAGCATCCTGCGGTAACGACCTCTTTTAGTTCCTACTGATGATTACCTACTGCTAAGTTGCCGAATCTTCTTTTGATTCCTGAGTATATTAATAATTTTCCCATTGACATGGACTGATATTGAGAATGACGACAGTGCTGCCACTAATTCTGGCAATTCTTCATGGCCCCAAATAACGTCTACGCCTGAAAAATGAATTCAATTTCGGTCGTTCTTAAAAAAAAATAAATATATATAAACATTAGATTTAGTACAAAATTTCTGTAAACCCTCTTGGAATATCATTTGGTATTATTTATATTCTTACTTACTTGAAAAGACGAACATACAAAAACAGGGTACGACTTGTACTGTGGTATATAGCAGTGACCATGGTCTCCCTTCTTGGTTCAGTATGCCAACATATTTAAGGCCTAAATATGCCAATTGAAACGGTGATTTGTCTTCTTTTGGCTGGAATTTAGACAAAGATTATTTTTTTGAATTACTCGTAATTGAATTTTCTGTTTTAATTTAAATGATTTGTTGATCGGGATCTTAGTATTGCAATTAATTTTATTTTGGAGCAGACAGTAAAGTTTCCGATATCTTATGGTTTTGTATTGGTTGAGGACTTCATGTTAGATGTTAGAGGACTTCATTTTTGAACGTTCAGCCCCAGATATATTATTGTATCAGTGAAAGTAAGTATATTTCTGTTTTAGGGACCTGGCTGGAGATTTCACGTACAAGTGAAGTTTGTAGTCTACCATATTTGGATATTCACTTTCTTTTCCATTTACAAAACCATTTTCTTCAAAGAAATTTAGATATAGCAAGATGGAGTTGACTGGTCAGAAGTTTGTGGAATGACGGTTATTATGGCAAATTAGTATCTTTTAAATGTTAATTGCTGAAAGTAATTAATACCAATTGTCAGAAATTTTGGCAACATTTATCCAGCGCAGTTTATCCAAATTGTTCACTTTTATTGAAAAATATATAGTATGGTTACTGGAGCAGCGTGAAGCCGATGAATATTGAATTACTGCATATCCTGAGTTAGGAGTCGTAAAAATTAAACTATGCACAAAAGCGATCGTTGTCTTAGACAGATGAAGACAGTTAAGCTAGGCATTCGCGATTCTTACAGGTCGCAAAACTAATGCAGGATAGTAAACTTCTTTTTTTTGTTTGTAACTAACAACTTCATGTAACATTTTAACCTTTAGCAAAATCAGTGCAGCGGAGCTAGCTTTTTCTATTGACAGAGAGTGTAAAAGAAAGCTTTCAAACTAAATATATTGCGAGCTAAAAGATTTGATGTAGCTCCCTTGGGTTTCACTGTTTGTACCAGAAGAGAGTCACCTGTAAAGTGTAGAATGATTGTATGTGATGACGAATGGTAATTCTATGAGTTTCCCTGTGTGGGTACCCATCAATTACATTTGCAGACACTATGTGTATTGTGTGAGTGTGAAGTATCAATGTTACTGTCTATTATGTGAGAGTATTGTGCTATACGTGTATTGCGTGAGTTTGAAATGCACTATTTATTGTGTTGTTCGAGTTCTTAGGCTTGGTTTCCCTCAAGGACGTCAAGATTCCTGCAAAAGTGGTTAATCCGTTACTTCTTAGGTTAATTTTTTGAACATTTACTTTCTTTAGCTTTAAAACAAATGATAATTAGCGACGTATGGCCATCTTTTTCTGTTTTTTTATTTTATTGCCTAACGTGACAATTTTACTAAAAACACAAAGTTAGTGCGGCAAAATGAAGTTGGATGTAGTGGAAAAGAGGTGTGAAAACCGAAATATATTGCAGTATAGATATTTGTGAGCTAACTACATCCTGCCAGTAATCCTGCTTGCAGAAAGTTAGATTTATTCTGTCAAATAGAAAAGCTTTTAACTGACTTTTCTATTTTTCCTAATTGAACCTAGTTATATGGAAAAAAGAAAACAAATTCTAAAAATAAAAAAACTGTTACTGAGATTAGTTTAATATTAAAAGTTTAATAAGTTTTCAACCAAAAAGTTTATTTTATTTTATAGTAAATTTTTAATTAATTTTAACTCAAATAGTAATATTAATTTAGATATTATAAAATAAAACAGAAACAAAATTAAAAATATTTAATCAATTGTGTTTTACCAATGCCATCATGAGCTCGCCGCCTGCCGGTCTGACTGCTAACTATTCAATGAAGAGTAGTTTGTTGACTCTGTTGTTACAACTCCTTGCCCCATAATTAATCTTCCTTTCCCCTTTTGTAAATGATTACCCCCTCCATTGGTGACTTATTATTGCTGAATATTTTAACATCTTTTCTTTTTTTTTGTGATAATTACCCTTCTTTACATTCCTCCTCCTTTCTGTACAACACTGTAATTATTACATAACTTCTACATTTACAATTTATACTGGAAAAAATAAAATAATAAGCACTAAAAAAATAACTGGGTACATAGTTTGGAAATTAGTTTAATGTCATATGATTATCCCGTTATACTATAATAGTGTACAATTTTCCTAACGTAATGGCCCTATCTGATAATACTACATTTTTATAATAGATAGTATGTTATAAATTTCCTTAGCTAACAGTTTGATTAATATTTTTGATGTACTAATAACTGAACAAAAATTTGCTTTCTGCCATTTAGCAATTGCTTTTTTACATTAAAAGTCTTTATATAACCTTTGATTTTCCGATTCTACCTTGATATTAAAATAGTTACTGACTATTTACCATTTTCCCATCTTTTCCAAGACTGATTATTTCGTTAAGATTATTAAAACTTCATTTATATTTGGATTTTATTTTATTTATTTATTTTATATTTCTTCTTTTAAAATTACAATATAACCGGTCAAAAATTCTCTACCGGATATAATTTACTGAATTTTATTAATATTTGGCGATAACGATTTCAACATTTAGTTCATTGTTTTGTATTTCTTCCTCTTTCTCTGAAGTGTCATTTCACTGTTCTGACGCCTATATAATGTTAATGACAATTAAATATTTTACTAAAATTCCGAATGCGAAAAAAATGGTTAACCGGAGGTGTACATTTCCGGTTTCTGCGTATTTCTTTAAACATTGTATACCAAACATATCACTTTTGCTTAAAGTTCTTTTCCAAAACAACTAGTTCCACTGAAGGTGGTTTTGGGGTAGCGGGGACTAAACACTACTGTATAAAGATGTCATTTTTAATAGACTCCCCCAGCTGGTAATTAAAATTTTGTATATAATATTCCGTGATTCCATCTATATAATACTTCTTGTATATTCCATATATACAATATTCCGTGAAGCTAAATCTAAGGAGGTTGAAATGTTTCTATAGATTTAGAAAAGGCAGACGACAGCTTACCACGGAATCGTCTTTGGACGCCTTTGAGGCAGGCCGGCATTAAATCCTCTATTATCGCAGTAATTCAAAGCTTCTATAAAGATAATAAATGCTTAGTAAAGTTAGGTTCGCTTATCTCTGAATCGCATTACCGAAGATCTACTGCAAGTCTGCTGCATGTCTCCGACATTTTTCAAAATATACCTAGACATAGCTCTGAAGGAATAGAAAAGCAAATACCATCAACAAATGGGTGTGAAAGTGAAGGAAAATTTATACATAAGCAACCTACTATTTGCGGATGACCAAGTAGTGATTGCGGGGAATGTAAATAATAATAATAATAATATTTTTTATTTCCTGTAAAATTCGACATTATCAGATATAGGAACGTCATAAATTTTAGAACATTGTTATAATGACTCGAGAAAAATTATCTTTTAAAAAGTCCTGATGGCTATAATAACACTTTCCTTGTAGCAAAGTTTTTATCTTTTTCTTGAATTCATCGCTTGGAAGATTCTTGATGTCTTCTTCCAAGTGGTTGTACAGCTGGACTCCTATATTCTGGTAAGAGCTTCTTGTTGTATTCAGCCTAAGATTTGGCAGCAAAAGATCTTTATGATTCCCAAGCTGGTAGTGCGTCTTTTCTTCTGCAGTTGCATAACATATTATATTGCCTTTTATTTCCATAAGACAGATCAGCACATATTGACAAGGAAGAGGCAATATCTTCCACTGTTGAAAGAGAGGATGACAAGAATCTCTAGGTGTTGCTTTTGACATTATTCCAACGATTCTTTTTTGTATTTTAAATATCCTCTTTTTGCTTGTTTCAGACCATAGCTCAGCAATGGATGGATCATACCACAGTACATCGTACGTAGAGCTTCCTTTATGAGGACTGAGACACCTCGCCTAAACAGAAATGTAAGCCCAGGTGGTCGACATGTGACTTCCATTGAAGTTTCCGGTCCAGAATCAAACCTAAGACCCTTATAGACTCTTCGTTATTTCTTCTTTCTCCTTTCTTAAGGCTGAATGTGATAGACTGTGTATTATCATGGTTCAGCACTAAGCCAGTGGAAGAGAACCAGGTTGATGCTCTAGCCATTAATCACAACATCTGTTTTTCTACTTCTTCATATTTCCCGCTACACACTAGCGTTGTATCATCTGCGTAGTTGATCACTGATCCACCTAGAGTTGCTGCCAAATCATTGGTATACATTATGAATAATATAGGTCCCAACACTGATCCTTGAGATACCCCTAATTCCTGTATTAGGTACTCAGATTCCTCTCCATTGATTGCAACTTTTTGTTGTCTATCCTTTAAGTAGGATGCGAAGAGCTGCACTGCCAGCTTACTTAGACCAAACGCTCTTAGCTTGTGTATGAGTGCAGTGTGGTTGACACAATCAAATGCTTTGGACAAATCACAGAAGTTAGACTTTAATACTTCCCCTTGTTCATATGCCACTATAATATTTTCCACTAAGATCATAATAGCTTTAATTGTTCCTTTCCCACTTCTGAATCCAAACTGTCGGTCAGAAAGCAGATTGTTTTGTTCTAAATACCCAACAAGTTGTACAGTCATAGCTTTTTCAATGACTTTTGACAAGGCAGGGACAATTGTGATAGGCCTATAATTCTTTATTTCATTAACATCTCCTTTTTTGTATACAGGAATCACTTTAGATAGTTTCAGTGCGTCTGGAAATAGACCGTCTCTGAAACAATTATTGATAACCGCAGCAAGAGGTACTTTTATTTCCTTAATTATGTCTTTCAATAGGTTGTTTGATATTCCAAATACATCTCTTGTATCTATATAATTTTGTAACTTCCTTACATACTCCTCTACTTGTGTCGATGTCACAGGCATAAAGAAAAACTTTCCATCACAATGGGTAGGTCTAACCTGTTCAACTGGGCTGTCTCTAGCAATAAAAGATTTTGGTTGGGATATAGAGTAATTATTAAATGACCTTGCTGAAATTGTAGTTACTGGTTTCTCAACTGACGACTCTGTATACGATTTTATCAAATTCCAAGCCGATTTATTTATATTTGTGGAATCTCTAATTTGTCTCATGTTGGTATTCCGTTTGGCTTGCATAATCTCCTTTCTATAAGCTTTTGTTTCCTTATTAATGATTTCTTTAAGCTTACCGGAGTTTTTGTCCAAATATCTTAACTTGTCAAGCCTTTCCTTCATCAACCGTAGGTCTTGAGTGTACCATTTGTCATTTAGTTTCTGTTTCAAGGTAATGCATATTCTTCTTTCAGAGAAGCAAATGCGTATATAATGTGAAATAGAGTTAAGATTCTGACATAGCTCCTAATCTTCGAAATTTTGCCATAAATTTTGACCAAGAAGAAACTTTAAATTATTTATATCTTCTTGTTTATACGGTTGAATAATTTTCCACCGTGCAGTCCCTATTTGCCTTCCACTTCCTAATAAATAGAGAAGTATTGCTTGGTGATCGCCTAAAGCCATGTCAGTCACCTTTATATTTTCTGGCTCAACTGGGCGATTAGTAAAAATGATGTCAAGGCATGTTTGATTGCGGTTGGCTCATTTATCTGAGGCATCAAACCAAAAGTGGAGAAAAGATAATGAATTCAGCCTCTCTATACCCTGGATTTTCAAAATGAACATTAAAGTTTCCGGTAAGATATATTATATTGTTATACATTTTTATGTATAGGTAAAGTTGTTCCAGTATACCTTGCAAATTTTCAAAGTCACCGGTTGGTGGTCTACACATCGCTATTATTAAACTCTTGTTGAACTCTATGCCAACCATTTCACAATGTCGCTCAACAGACAACTTATTGAATGCGTGGATTTCTTTATATTTGATATTATCTTTAACCAAAATAAGTGCTCCTCCATTTTTGCAATAAATTCTGCAGTAGCTCGCAGCTATATTGTAACCTGGCAGTTTAAAAAATTCTACCTCGCATTCCTCAAGCCAATGTTCAACTATACAAATTACTTGAGGCTGTAACTGATGAGCTATATGCTCTAGTTGTATAATTTTATTTCGCAAACACTGTATATTTACATAGAATATAAACAGCTCCCTATCAGTGCTTATGTCAATAGGATTAGTGACCGTTAGCTGGTCAGAGTTCAGTGTCACTCCAGCAGTGACGGTGGTCGGTTCGTTAATATTAGTTCTCACTAAGTTAAAAGAATCGCAGCTCGGCGCTTGAAGAAAAAACGCCTTAATATTGCGTTCATGGACCAGGCATCTTTGTTCTCTAGCTTATCTTTCTCTGAAAAATTAACGCCAAGCCTGAAAGAGCAGAGTTGGCCTTTAGATGGGAATTTTTCAACTGAAATTTCAGTTCCGTTAAAAATTTTATGCACGAATTTTTCAACCTCGTCTTCTGTTGTGCCTTGTTTTATTTTGCCAAGATAGTACCAGGCTTTTTTATCAGCTGTAAGCCCTTCTTGGTGAGTACCTTGTCCTATAATTACATTATTTCTATCATTAATGTGTGTGTTATCTTTGTTGAAAGCTCTACGATTCTTTCTCCTTTCCACAGTTTTCCAGTCATCAACATTATCTTCCTTATCCCTTTGATTAAAATGTGTACACTCTATAGTTGTTGTGGTGGTTGGTTCCGCAGAGCTGGAAAGCATCAGAGACATTTTCCGTGGTAGCCTGCTTCATTTTGTGGTCATCGACCGGTTTCGGGCGTTGCCCATCTTCAGAATGCGTTTTCCAGACAGTGTGACAACACAGACTTGCACAGAGCAAACTTAGTTTACACACTCTGTAAGTGTAAACCACCGTAGGGCCTGGCATGCACCATACCCATTAAATAAGAATACAATAAGAATCGTATGCAGATTGAGAGCAAACCACGGACTTTGCAGGGTTTACCTGAATAACATAGTGAAAGAAGCAAACTGTACAGTTTGCCAAGTTCCAGAATCTCTAGAAATATAATAATGCCCTGTATACTGTATAATTGGGCAGAGAAAATCTATTTCATAAATTAAATAATTTAGTTTTTATCCTTTTAATTATCAATGTTTATTACTTCATCCCAAAGAACAAATTCGTCTATTAATTGCTGGTTTCTTTCAATCCATCAAAAGAATAGTTTAAAATTGAGTTATCTCTAGCTTGGTGCTATAGTACTGGTTTATATATTTCTAAAAAATTTGTTTTGGCTTTGGCGCAAGCTAATGCCAAAAAGAAAAAGAGTTTAAATCTTACCCTCTCGCTTCAAAATAGTGAGGTTATTTTTTAGTGGTTTTCACTTGTGATTCTTATTTAAATTTGTTTGATGCTCTAGTAAACTACTCCACCGTTTGTGCAAGTATGAAATGGTCTTCCTTCTTGCAAGGTTTTTTTTTTTGGAAGGAACAAAATGGATACAGTGTTCACATGTGGTAATTTTCTGTATCAGCTGATAGATTTTAACCAACTAGGTGCCAACGGTAGTAAAACTATATGGCCGTTGGTTTATCGCCGTGCCATTAATTGGTTGAAATCAATCAAATCTGATTGGCATGAAATTATTACAAAATACCATGAAGTAGATATTTTAAAAACTGTTTTCCATCTAGGACACATATCTAGAAAGATTTAAAATAATAGCAAAAACTATGAAAGCAGATTAAACAATTTTATTCAAATTAATAGCATTTTTATTAACTGTGAATTTTTAAAATTCGTTATTTGGTTAATTTTAATATTATATATTTTATATTTTTGAAACAGTAAAACCACAAATGCTAAATATGTATCACTGCGATGAAGAAAATTTGAAATTTCTACATTTTAACATTAATTACTAAACTTGGGCAAAAATTAATTCAATCATCTCCTTCAAATTGATTGACCATCATCAGATATGAATATATTCCTTGCACGAACTATTAATAAAATAATCAAATATATTATGAGAATTTTTCGAATAATAAAAGGATAAAGACAATGCTTATTGAGTTTTAGGTTAATTTTTAACCGTAACAAAGCAGGCATAGTTGATGTAAACCATTTTTCTAAAGCCGAGAAAAATTTCAAAGTTGCTGTCATCACCTGCACTAAATATCTTCTATTCTCTGGTTTTCCTCATACCATTTACACATGTCCATGTATTTTGTCCAACTAAACGGTAAACATTAAAAAAAATAGAGGCATGTAAGCTGTACAATATAAGAGGCTCTATAACTCAAGGTAGTGATTTACTTAAATATTGAGTCCTGTCCACATATACACAGTGCAAAAGGCGAAATTTGTAAATTAATTCCATAGCTCGAATATCATGCTTTTTCAAAGCATTTAAAATTAAATTCCAGAAAATAGTTGATTATAATCACTTAATAATCTGGAAGATTATTTTTTATTTTATTACTTCAAGGCATCAAATTTGGTTCTAACATACATATAATTTATAGTAAAGATATCTGTACCATATTAATACCATTATTACCAAATAAGCGGATGATATTCTACAAACATCTATTACGAATTTAAAAGTCTTTCGAAATTTGCAGCAGCAACTCGATCTAAAAGTAACTGGTGGCGTTGGTGAACTATAATAAAGGTGAATATAATGGACAGCAAACATGCTCGGCTATTGTATAATAAATAAGCCGTACCTATCAAGTCCCCTATATGGTGTTATACTTTCAGATTAGGCTAATATGGTACCCAAAACAATAGAATAAAAAGTCCAAATTGCTGAACAGGAGAATTAATAGTTATTGTGGTTGTGGGTTCCGCAGAGCTGGAAAGCATCAGAAACATTTTCCACAATAGTCTGCTTCATTTTGTGGTCACCGGCCGGTTTCGGGCGTTCGCCCATCATTAGGATGTTTTTGTTCAACAGTGTAATAACGTAAACTTGCATAGAGCTAATATACTCAACTGTATTTGTGTATCAACTGTATTTGCTCTGTATCTGCTATATGGTGAATCAACTGCATTTGCTCTGTGCAAGTCTATGTTATTACACTGTTCAACAAAAACATCATGATGATGGGCGAACACCGAACCCGGTCGATGACCACACAATGAAGCAGACTATCATGGAAAATGACTGTGAGGAGAAGTAATAGTTTAAAACAACATCTTGAACAGAACTCTACAAGGACATCCTTAACAAAAATGATTATAATCATTTTATATGACTATAAAATTATGACTATTATAAATTTTATATTATTATGACTATTATAAATTTTGTTTATAATTTCCGTCCAGTTGTCTCATCATTTAGCAAAACTGCACCGCTCTATGACCAATAACAACATCCCAAAAATGGTATCTTCTCAAGAAATTTAACACTGATGCGATTCCGGCTGCCATCTCTTTATTTAATGAACGGATGACTGGAACGTCTTGCAGAACTATATTCATATTTGGTTCACATCTTTTGCCCTCAGAACGAACATTAACAGCGATATAACAATTTCCTACAAATTTGAAGGATTACATAAACAAAAACTCCTCGCTCCACTTCGGTTATGACATAGCATTTGATAACATTTCTCAAACAACAACCAAGAACTCCTCAGAAATGTTCTTAAACCTGATCAGGAATAATTAATTTCTTTGGTCGTAAGGTACAATTGGGAGGAAAAAGCATGTGTATGCATCTTAATGGTGGGGGCCAGTTCGAGCAAGATCTGTAATTAATGAGGAGCAAAAGTTATAATAAAATAGTACTTTTCTTCTTATTCAATCAAAAAACAGTTATAATATCATTTTGAAATTTCTTATAGGAATCATGTTTTCATTCATAACTTGTAAAATATCGTGCAAAGAAAAAAACCGTTCAAGTAAATTTTTCTTACAAAAAATAGAGAAATCTATTTCTTAAATAAAAACCACACCTCCCTGTTTGAAAAACTGAAGTTGGTGCCTGTACCTCGCTTTTGGAAGCACTAAAACAAATTTGCAAATTAAATTTGGTTTACTAACAAAAAACTACGGGACACGTATTTTTTAGTTTTTTTTGTAGCTATCTTAGTTTCCGAGAAAAAGTCGTTATCCGTATAACTTGGGATACCCTTTATATTTATATATATATATAAATTGGTATATAACATGGTGTATATATAATGTATACGATATGTGATATATACACATGGTAGATGTATATGGGATATATAGAGGGTGACAAGAGTTATATGCTCCACCCACTTTTTTTTTAAACGGCGGGAAATTTCGAAAAAATAGAAAACACGTATTTAATCATTTTTAGTCTAGTTTATTTTCAGTGATTGATCCATTTTTTAACCCCAATATCCCGAGATACAGCATCCAACTTTTTTTTTTTTTCAAATGGAACATTATATTTTTTTTTGCATATTTTTAAAGTAATTGAGCCTCTAAAAAAATTAAAAAAAAAAAAATTTAAAATCGGTTAGGTTTTTCAAAAGTTATGGTAATTTAAAATATGAAAAACAAATTTCAGTTTAATGTAAGATCAGCTGGTGTACCGTGTTATGTGAATACATGCTTGATTTTTGTGCTGTAAATAAAACGTTTTTCAGTGGTCAAAGTGAATAATTAACTTTTTAAATATTAACATTTATTAATTCTTGTTTCTGTTTTATTAATGGACATCTATAATGGTATGAAAGACATTGTAAATATTGTAAATAGTTGTAAATAGTTTATATTTTTTCTAGGTTAGTTAAGCGTTGTTTTAATTTTAATTCAAAATTAATATTATTTGGCGTCTGTTTCAAATATTTGCCACATGGAGCGCTCTGAGCAACCAAATATAACTGGCACTGAAACACATGATCCGAAAAATGTTTTTTCTGTTAACAATATTCAAAATAGCACCACACAATTAACCAATAAAACTACTAAAAGACATAGTAATCTAATTAATAGTGAAACACAAAAAAAAAAGAATAAAACTAAAACATCAAAACATAATAGTACAACTATGGAACAGAAAAGTCAGATTTTGACACGTACCCAATCTCTTCAGTCTCTTAGTGAGTCCTGTATTGATACGAGTCACTTGGCAGCGAGGCCATCTCAAATGAAATCCGGGCCATCTGCAGTCCCAACTTCTGCACCCCAAACCCATTCGCTCCACTAAGCGTTATGGATGATGACCATTCAGCAGAAATCACGCCAGAAAAGGAGAAAAAATCCCCGAAACCTCCTCCTATATTTATCAATAATGTAAACGACTACATGCAGCTTTGTAGAGTCCTTACCCAATTGCTAGGGCCCTCGTCATATGACTGCAAATCACGCGCCGACAATTTAATGCTTTCCACTAAGACAACAGATGGCTACAGAGCAGCAATTAAATATCTAAAGGAAAACGGAGCTCAGTATCACACTTATCAACTAAAAACTGAAAAGGCGTTCAGAGTGGTACTGAGAAACCTCCACCATACAATACCCACGACAGCGATTAAGGAAGAACTAGAAGAAATGGGCCATAGGGTAAGGAATGTTACTAATGTAAAACATCCAGTAACAAAAGTGCCACTTCCGCTATTTTTTATCGATCTTGAACCTCAAGAAAACAATAAGGACATATTCAGTATTAAATCCGTCGTGTATACACGAGTAAAAGTAGAGGAACCCTACAAAACAGTGGAGATCATCCAGTGCAAGAGATGTCAGCAGTATGGCCACACTAAGGCATACTGCAACCACACTCCAAGATGCGTCAAGTGCGCGGGATATCACCCATCCTCTGACTGCACAAAGTCTCGAGACATCCCTGCAACTTGTGCGTTATGCCAGGGCAGTCATCCTGCTAACTATAGAGGATGTGTAACCCACAAAGAGTTGCAACGATTGAGAAGGAGAACCACCGCCCAAAATGGCCGTCAACCACAACCTACTTCAACTCAGGAAGCACCACCGCCTACAGCTGTACACTTCCCTCCGCTGCCACAGAAGGAACCACTTCCTCAACAGCAATCCTTTCAACCTTCTACCAGTTGCTGGTCTTCCCCCGTTGGAGTCTCGGGGTCATCAACTAACCATCCAACAAACTCTCCAGACATGACTAACGTACTGACAGCCTTCATCTCAGAATTTAAATCCCTCATTAACCCACTCATCACTCTTCTCACCAATCTAGTAACTGAACTCATTCCTAAACTTTCAAAATGAACACACATTTTAATATTTCATCGCATTCACTTGCAGTCCTCCTCTGGAACGCAAACGGGCTGAATTCTCACAGAGACGAACTAGACATATTCTTGCATGACAAACTAATTGACGTGGCACTGATAACAGAGACTCACTTCACCGGACGATCATACTGCAACATTACTGACTACACTACTTACAGAGCAGATCACCCAGACGACACTGCCCATGGTGGCGCAGCCATTCTCATCCGCTCCAGTTTAATCCACCAACACCTCTTAATTGAACAATCTGATTCTCTTCAGGCTGTAGCAATCACATTGGTTTGCCAACCATTTTCTCTGAATATGGCGGCAGTATACTGTCCTCCTAATAAGATTATCTCGACTCAAGAATTTAGTGCATTCTTTCACAAATTGGGACCCAGATTTTTGGCAGGTGGCGACTACAATGCTAAGCATCCGCAGTGGGGTTGCCGCACATCTAATCCAAGAGGACGCACTCTACTTAACGTACTTACTACTTCTCACTACAAAGTGCTCTCTCCTGACCAACCAACTTACTGGCCGACAGCTCTCTCCAAACTGCCTGACATTCTAGACTTCTTCGTAACTTCTCAAACTTTTTCACTAGCCACAGACGTTTATACACTTACAGATCTTTCTTCAGACCACAGTCCTGTGCTTCTGTCTCTAACTATGACACCTAAGACACTTCCTCTCCGACCGACACTAATTACAGGACCTGTAGACTGGCCTCTCTTCCAAACCTTACTAGAAAGTAAACTTGACTTATCCTTATCACTAAAAACACCAGACGAAATAGACGACGCTGTACCGAAATAGACGGCGCTGTACTACCTCTATGCAAACTTCAATATGGGAATCAAGTACTCACTCAAATCGAAGGACCTACTCCAGGCAGTATAACCTACCAGTACAAACACGCCTACTGATTAGACAAAAAAGAAGAGCCCGAGCACTTTGGCAACGGGCACGCTACCCTACTGACAAAACTGCTTATAACAGACTCTCAAGACAGTTGAAACAAAACCTACAAGAACTGAGAACGCAAAAGTATGACGACTATATTACAAAACTGACTACTGACCGCAGATCTCTTTGGATTGCTACACGCCGACTACTATCATACAAATACGTTTCTTCTCCTCTCAGACGAGATGACGGAACTTGGGCTAGATCGGACGAGGACAAAGCCACTCTCTTCACTCAACACCTGACTAACGTCTTCAAACCTCACTCTGACATATCTCAAGACACAACAGAAATAGAATCTGAATTGGACTCACCTCTTCCTCTCTCACTTCCTCCAAAAGCATTTTCTCCAGCAGATATTAAATTTATCATCAAGTCCTCCCCTCTAGAAAATCTCCCGGCTACGACCTCATAACTTCTGAAATCCTTCGACACCTTCCTAAGAAAGCGCTCATCTACCTCACCTATATCTATAACTCGGTTCTTCGTACCACCTACTTTCCGCTATCATGGAAATATTCGGTGATACGAATGATTCCGAAACCTGGTAAACCCACACATCTTCCTTCTTCCTATAGACCCATCAGCTTACTACCGACACTAGGAAAAATTCTAGAAAAACTGCTACTAAAACGCATCAATCCCATATTTGCGGAGCTTGGTGTAGTGCCACACCACCAATTTGGGTTTCGAAGCTTGCACAACACAACTCAGCAGTGTCACCGAGTGGTAGACGAGATAGTATCAGCATTAGAGAGAAAGCAGTATTGCACGGGAGCGTTTTTGGACGTTGCCCAGGCTTTTGATCGTGTTTGGCATCCTGGATTATTGTTCAAATTAAAGAGGTGTCTCCCATTCACTTACTTCCTTATTCTACGCTCATATCTCTCAGACAGATTTTTCCAGGTCAGTACCGGCTCAGCAATTTCTTCGTTCTCATCAGTGGGAGTGGGGGTGCCGCAGGGGAGTATTCTTGGCCCAGTACTGTACACTGTATACACATCCGATATACCCACACATCCGTCCACACTACTATGTACATATGCAGACGACACAGCCATACTAGCTTCTAGCACAAACCCAACATCAGCATCACACAAGTTACAGACACACTTACATCTGATAGAAACATGGGCAAAAAAGTGGAGAATTAAAATGAACCCACGAAAATCCTAACACGCCACGTTTACTCTCCGGCGGGGCTCCTGTCCTGCTGTCTATTTTAACAATAACTCTCTTCCTTCTGCCGACCTGGTGCGCTACCTTGGACTCTTCATAGACAAACGACTTACATGGAACCCACCACACGACTTAAAAGACAAGCACTGACTAAACGGGCCAAACTTCTCTACCGACTTATCGGAAGATGCTCTAAACTACCCACTGAACTGAAGAGACTAATATACAATACTATATTAAAACCTATGTGGACTTACGGACTAGAGCTGTGGGGTTCAGCCAAACCGACCAACATACGGCCTATACAGACGTTTCAATCAAAACTACTCCGACAGATAGTAGACGCACCTTTTTACGTTACAAACCTAACTCTCCATAACGACCTCAACATTCCTTTCGTACAACAACTCGCCAAGACTAAATATAATAAATTTCACTCTGCTCTCTCTCCCTGCTCTAATCCTTTCGTACAATCTCTCGCCTCCACTACCATCCCTGACAATCCACCACGCCGACTAAACCGCCAGTGGTCCCGAGATTTCCTTCGGGACTGATCAGTAGTTGGTATCCCGTAGAGATTGCTACCACTGGGTAGTTTCTCTCCTCCTACTTTTCACGCCCCTGTAATCTCACCAACATATTTACTTATTGTATGTTTCTATATACAGATTGTAAATGGCTAAATAAAGAAAAAAAAAAAAAACAGTTTAATGTCAAAATTACCTTCTTTTGTTTTTTTAAAGAAGCTGTTTAACCTGGGCACCATCAACGGATAGGCAAGCCAAAGCTCTGGACTCCCACGCTCTGTTGGTAGCAGCACTTAGGTGGCAAAGTCAACATCTAGGCAGGCTAGAGTTATTCGACGTTCCATATCTTCGACTGAAGCCACGGGATTAAGGTTACTGTACACTTTATTTTTTAGATATCCCCACAAAAAATAGTCCATTGGGGTTAAGTCCGGAGGTCGAGGTGGCCATTGGATCGGACCATGAGTTCCTAACCACTTTTCATGGAAATTTCTGTCTAGGTAACGTCGAGCAACTTTCGCATTATGTGCCGGGCAACCATCTTGTTGAAAATACATATCTAGCCGACGTTTTAGAGGAACATCTTCAAGCAGAACTGGCAAAATGTCTCTTAAAAAAGTTAGATACCTTTCACCAGTTAAGTTCTCTCTGTAGAAGTATGGGCCGATTAGTTGGTTTCCTGAAGCTCCACACCAAACGTTTGTAGAAAAAACAACTTGATGGCGTGTGGCGAAGGTAACTTGTGGATTTTCTTCTGCTATATTCTCAAGTTCCATCGATTAAGAAGGCCATTGTTGGTAAACTTTGATTCATCAGTCCATAAAATATTGTTTAACAGATCTGGTTGATCATCGAGTAAAAGAGATATGTTTGCCAGAAAATTTAATCGACGCTCCAGATCTACAGCACGTAATCCCTGAACTAAGGTCGCTCTAAAATTTTGGATCCCTTATGTTTTTAAAATTAACCTTACGGTTCCTCAGCTACATTAAGCACTCTGCTGATTTGACGGATGGATGATTGAGGATGCTCCCAAACATGAAGTAAAACATCCAATTCCAGATCATAAGTCCTTAAACCTCTCCTCGTCGTTCTTCAACGGCTACATTGTACAGAACCAGTATGTTGAAATTGTCTAAAAATTCGCACATACTATTCGGATATTGTTCAGCACACTGCCGTTCTGCTTCACGAGCTTTTCTGCCAGATGATATGAAAGTGTTAAAAATATTCACTCTTTCTACCGTAGAAAAAACAGTTCAGGGCATTTTTGTATTAAAATACAAAAATCAAAACAAAAACGGAAAAATTAAGAAAAGGAGCCGACAAAACTTTAAAAAAACACAGAACAACTAGAACATTTAAGGGCACAGTTAGCATTAAAAATGATTTCAATTTTATTAAGTCAAAATAAATTCAATTTTTTTTTTTTCCGGCGCATCGACTACGATGGTCATTAGCGCCTCTAGTCAATAAACCTTTCTTGTTCTATGGCCACTCGAGCTGGGATGGCACATCCTAACCTGTGTGACTTCCACGCACTACACCTTGCTCAGCAAGGCAGGATGGAGCCATAGGTGTTCGAAGATCTACCCACACATCCCCTCTTATATCATCGATCTAATCGACGAGGGGGAGTGTGGGTTTATTGTTTGTGCCATCCCTTATTTTATTAACAACTTGGGTAGATTCTAATGTCAGAAACCTTACTGTTTAATTATCAAACTAAGTATATAAAAATTTAAATTGACTGACATTGTTAATTAATAATTTATTATAATACAATAATAATATCGCGTAGGAGGCTATTTACTGTACATATTCGATGTGCAGTATTTTAAACTAATGTTTCTACACATTCTGAAATGATCAAAACTAATGTAACTTAAAGCTATGGGGTTGAAATATTTTTATAAATTTCTTTCAACCCCTGATAAAAGAAAACCTATTCTAAGCATTCATGCTAACATCCTCGCCAATAAATACTTTCATACTATTAAAAAACCATTCACGCTAATAAATACTTTCTTGCCAATAAATACATTCAAACTAATAAAACACATTCACGCTAATAAATACATTTTCGCCAATAAATACATTCATGCTAATGATTCATTCATACACCGCATTCACACATGGGGAAAGTACTCGATATTCCTTTCCCGTTTGTAATAAAGAAACTAACCTAACTGGGTGAAGTACTCGATATTCCTTCACCCAAATTCACCTAACCTAATTACTAATCTAACTTTTGCTATAGACATTTATAGATCTTAAATAAGCAAATAGCCTCCTTATGTAAGGAGAACCCTCTTGAAGAATAGCGCGCTTGTCATGTGGCAGGCCTGCTCTTTCTCTCAGTGCATGCAGAGCCTGACACCCTTCCAACACGTGCGCCACTGTTAACCTTTCTCGGCATCGAGGGCACCTAGGTCTTCTTTCACCAATAAGGAGGTGCCATGGGTCACACGTGTATGACCAATCCTAAGCCTCGTCAGAATTACTGATTCATGCCGCGGGTAATCCTCGACTATAGCATTTTTCACACGTGGTTTAATTTCTTTCAGTTTTTCATTTATGTTGTCCCACTGTGCTTGCCATTTTTTATTTATAATAGTTTTCATATAAATTTGTATGTCACTGGGACGGACAGGAGTGAACCTTCATTATTTGCCAAGGCAGCTGCTTTTGCTGCCTTGTCCGCCTTTTCATTACCGGACACTCCGATGTGGCCCGGCACCCAGGCAAGTGTCACCGTCTGGCCACGTGTGCGTATCTGCTGCAGTAATTTGTAAATATTAATGACCATTGGGTCTGTCGAGAATTTATCCCGGAGAGCCATTAATACACTTAGTGAGTCCGTCAATATTATTGCTTTCGTATAATTGTTATTTTTGATTAACTCTATGGCCTGGCAGATTGCGTATATTTCAGCTGTGTACACGGTTGTATACCGAGGGAGTATCCAACTAAGGGTGACTCCCTCTGTGTACACAGCGCTTCCAACGCCGTCGCGTATCTTCGACCCGTCTGTGAAGACAGGCCGGGAGTCTTGATATAAATTTAGAAGTTCTAAGAATTTCTGTCTATAGACGACGGGTGATCTATATCACGGGTTCATCTTTTTTATGTATTGCCAGGCCTAAGAGGACGCTTGCGGAGGGTAATGACCAGGGAGGAAAAGGCGCGAAACCCCAACCCACCACTCGGCCCAATTTTATTCCCTCCGCATCTAATATTTCTTTAGCCCGGACCCCAAGGGGTCGCGTCCGCGAGCGTTGTAAACGAAACTCTTCATCATGGTGGCTCTCGAATATGGTGTGAAACAAAAGATGAAACCTTTTACCCCATATTCCGGCGATGTAGGACAGGGTCAGTTGCTCTTTCTAAGTTGAGGAAGCAGCATACCCGACTCTACATAGAGGCTCTGTAGTGGACTGGTTCGGAAGGCGCCTGTGAACAATCTAATTCCTTCATTATAAATTCTGTCTAGTAATTGCAGGCGTGGCTTGCGCGCAGAACTGTATATTGGGGCTCCGTATTCCAGCTTGGAACGGGTAATCATGATGAAAATGCGCTTTAATATTTGGCGCTCTGTTCCCCATCTATACTTTCCTAAGAATTTCAAAATGTCAAGGGTTCTCCTTGCTTTCTTATATGTATATTCTATGTGATCCTGCCAGGACAACTTAGTATCAAATTAATATAAGGCCAAGGAAGCGGACGCTTTGTTTGTACTCGATTGGTGTGCCATTTAAATATAGTGTTGGAGTTGTATACTCATTTCTCAGTCTGCAAAAATGAAGGCACACCGTTTTGGTTTCCGAAAATTTAAATCCGTTCTTTGTTGCCTCATCAGTCACTCTATCTATTGCTAGTTGTAGGGTTTCTCCGGCCTCGCCTAGGTTACTACCTGATAAGTAAATGGCAAGGTCGTCTAGATATAAAGATACTTTTAATTGTTCACCTACAACTTTAGCTAAGCAATTAACCGCCATCGTAAAGAGAGTTATACTTAATACCGATCCCTGAGGGATTCCGTTCTCTTGAAAATACGGTTCCGATAGGACCGATCCCAGCCGCACTCGGAACCTCCGCTATTCTAAAAAACTCTGGAGGAACCTCGGCAATTTACCCCTAAATCTCCATTCGTGACACTTCCGCAGAATCGCATATCTTCACATTGTATCATAAGCCTTCTCGAGGTCAAAGAACTCCACGCTACTTTTTTTTTTTTTTTTTTTTTTTTGAGGGTTCTGTACCGCGACCATTTTTGATCTATTGTACCCCCCTCTGGTGCCTAAGATGAGCTAGCTCATCTATAGCACCCTCTCCAGGTTTAGCTCCCTGAGGAATCTCAGGATCCTGGAAGGTTCTAGGGTAGGTATTTCTTCCTCCCCTATCTGGTAACAACCCAGACTGCTGAATCTTCTTTGAATGACGGCATCACAGTCTGTGAGGAGATGTATCGGAGTTTCCTCCGTTTCTCCATAGAATCTGCATGTGCCGTCATCTACTAGGCCAAGCTTCCTCAGGTGCCCCTGAGTCTGCAATGCCCCGTAAGTAATCCCTTAAGAATACGGATCCTATTCTTACTCAGACTGATGAAGGCTTTCGACCTTTCCTGGTTATAGCCACCCAGACAGACCTTGGCCTGCCTCAGTCCCGGGATGGTGTTCCAGAGACGAGCTCTTTCAGCCACCTCCTCCTTCTTAATTTCCTCTAGAAATACTTGGTCACTGACTCCACAAAAGGGCTCTGGCCCAATAAGAGGAGATACAGCGCCTTCTTTTGCCAGGGCGTCGGCTGCCTCATTACCTTCCACGCCGACATGTCCCGGCACCCAATGTAGGGTAACCTTATTACTCCTGCCTAGGTCATTAAGCTTGCCTAGGCATTCCCATACCATTTTAGAACTGATTACATAAGAGCTCAGTGCTTTAATGGCCGCCTGGCTGTCGGATAGGATAACTATCTCCTGATTCCGATATCCTCGATCAAGGTTCAACTGAACGCACCTTCCAATAGCGTAGATTTCCGCCTGGAAGATGCTAGGAAACCTACCCATGGGTTCTGAGTGTTTGATTCTAGGCCCAAACACTCCTGCCCCGGTTCCTTCGAGGGTCTTAGACCCATCTGTATACCATTTAATGGCATGCTTGCTAATGCTGTCCAGGGCGGATCCATCGCTCCACTCTCCTTTCGTACTTAGCTTCGTAGAAAAATTTCTAACGAAGCTATATTTCTTAGTCATACTATCTCTAGGAAAGCCCAGGGAGGGAGCCAACAGAAGGAAGCATTCGCCTCCCAAAACCTAGCCCACATCCCCCCATGCCCTCCCTAGAGATTCTGAGGAGGGCTCCCTTCGCCACTCGCTCCACCTAGGTGGAGCGGTGTGAGATTGAGAATAACCTCAATCCCGGCTGTAGGACACGTCTTCATTGCTCCCGTCGTGCATAGGCACGCAAGGCGCTGTACTTTGTCAAGAGTCTTCTTGACCTTCTCGAGCTTTGTTCTGCTGTACCACGCTACTGCGCCATAGGTGATAATGGGTCTCACCATCATGGTGTACATCCAAATAAGAATTCGAGGAGGGCATCCCTAGGACTTGCCCGCCACCCTCCTGCACACCATGAGAGCGCGAGTAGCTTTGCTGGCAGTTAATTCAACATGCCTGTTCCATTGGAGCTTATTATCCAGAGTTACCCCAAGATATTTAACTTCCTTCTTCCACTCTACTCCAGCTAACTGGATGCTTTACAGATGTGGAAGAGTCCTGCGCCTTGTAAAAGGAACTACCGTGGTTTTTGTTGGGTTAATACCCAACCCCACAGAGAGGCACCATCTGTTGGTGATGTCTAGACCCCTTTGTAATATTTCACAAAGGGTTTCTTCGAACTTACCTCTAGCAATTATGACAATATCATCGGCATACCCCTGACAGGAGATGTCGAGATCCGCCAATTTACAGAGGAGTTCGTCTACTACCAAACTCCTTGAGGACAACCTCTAGTTGTACTGACTCTAATGGTTTGTTGACCCACCATCGTCTCCACTGTTCGTGTGGACAACATCTCATTCACCTACCTCGCCATGGTGCCGTCAATCCCCCTTTTGATTAGGGCCCTACTGACGGCCTCATGGGAAGTGTTATCAAAAGCACCCTCTATGTCAAGAAAGACATAAATGGCCGTTTCCTTGACATCTAGAGATAACTGGCTAGCACTCGTCAGCCCATACAGAGCGGTATCCGTTGATCTTCCCGCTCGGTATGCATGCTGCCGCGGGTGCAAAGGCACCCTCTCCAGAATCTCTGTTCTTATATAGCTATCCAAGGCCTTCTCCATTGCCTTAAGGAAAAAGGACGTAAGGCAAATAGGCCTGAAGGATTTGGGCAGGGTGGAGTCCTTATTCCCTGCTTTCGGGATGAACACCACCCTTGCCCTTCTCCATGGTCTCGGTATGTACCCGAGTGCCAAACTATTTCTAGTTACTCGAACCAGGTTTGGTAAGATCTCCGTTATGCCCTTCTGCATAAGGGCGGGAAAAACCCCATCCACCCCTGGTGATTTGTATGGCGAGCACGAGCCAATTGCCCATTCCAACCTCGAAGGTGTACAGATGGCTTTGGCCATTTCCCAATCCACCCTGCCGGGCCTGCCCGGTTTCATTACTTTCAATACATCCTCCCACGGTAAACTCCCCGGGAAGTGAGTATCTAGCAGGAGATGACCCCTCTGCTTTCCATCTTGCGTATAACTGCCATCAGGTTTCCTGAGTGACATATGAGCTCCCATGCCATGCTTGGCCATTGCTTTATGCAATCTGGCCGCCACCGGCAGGCAGTCAATCTCACCACAAAATTTCCTGAAGCTATTCCTCTTGGCTTTCCTTATTTCTTTGTTGTAGGTTGTCACCTCCACGGTGTAGCTTTGCCAGTCTCCCGTGCGTCTTGCCCTATTGTAGAGCCTTCGCACTCGAGACCTCAGCCTTGCCAACTCCTTGCTCCACCAAGGAGCATCCCTACGACAATGCAACTTGCTAATGGGGCAGCTATCCTCAAAGGCGCCGATAATTGCCCCATTAACCTCATCCAGATAGTGCTCCAGCTCCAGCCGGCACTGTGGAGCCTTCACAGCGCCTATACGGCCAAGAGCACACCCTAAATTGGTTTTAAATTCATCCCAATTTGTTCGTCTGGGGTTCCTCCAAGCAGTCTCCCCATCGCTGAGCCCCTCTAGATCAAACATGATAATCCTGTGGTCTGAAAGGGAGGGCTCGGCTCGTTCGAGACCTTCCAGTTCCGAACGAATTGCCCGATACTCTGACTACCTATCGTAAGATCAAGAACTTCCCTCCTAACTCTAGTCACAAAGGTGGGCGATGCCCCCACATTAAAAATGTCTAGATTATATTGAAGAATAAATTCTAAGAGGTACTCACCTCTCCTGTTGTTGTTTCTGCTGCCCCATATTCTGTGTGGGCGTTAGCATCACATCCGATGAGGAGTGGCAGCTTCCGCTCTTGACAGTACGCCACCAGCTCCTGCACCTCCGCTGGCGGTACATCAGCCCTGTCCCCAGCGAAGTAACTGGATGCTACTACAACGGCGCGGTGATTGCCTCCATATTGCAGGTGGGCCAAGATAGGCACTAAGTCCTGCGTCGTAAATTCTGAAAGACAAGTATAATTAATATTGTTTCTGATCAGGATGCAGGCCCTAGGTTTATCACTTTTTGCATCCGAAATTACCTTGCCATTCTTACCTGACAGCCCGCAGATCTGTCTCCCGACTGTCCAGGGTTCTTGAATCAGCACCAGTCCTAGTAGCCGCTTAGTGAACAACCTTGCTATGTTGGCTGATGCCCCCTTAGCGTGGTTTAAGTTCACCTGGGCTACCCCAGTGCTCAGTCCCAAGGCGTGACTGTTCATGGAGGGGTGAGGGAAGAATCCCCCTCCTCTTCCAGGAGCATCTGCTCTTCCTCCTCCTCCTCCTCCTTCGAGAGGCTCACCCTGAGAGATGAGAGATCCACATCTCCCAGGCTCTCCCTTCGTTGGGCCTCCTCCGGGGAACAATCCTCCCGCGGTATCACTTCCTCTAGGTTGGAGGGTTGATGCTCTTTCATGCCCGCCTCATCCTCGGACTTCCTGAGTCCTCTGAAAGGTAGTTTACCAAAACGGTACCTAATCTGGTACCCCTCCCTCTTCAGTACTTCGCACGATTGGCCGTCAATGCCGGCAGTCAGCACGAGGCCCGAGTTCTCTTCTTTGCAGCCAAGGACTTTCCACGCTTTCGTGTTCAGTCCTTCGTTCTGAGCACTGACGATAGCTAGTATCTTTTCAATGCCCTTACCTGCACTACGCGGGAAGAACGTCGTGACAGTGTGCATCCTCGGGATATCTTCTCCCGAGCACGCCACTAGCTCCTCCCCCGTCCAGGTGCTCAAAGTCGATGCCTTTTGATGCACCCAGTCCGCAGTCTGTTGATTTGTGCAGTCCAGCCATAGCATGCCTGGACGGAAATGAATTCCCTCGAACTGGAGCTTATGCTCCCACCCGAGGGATATTTCCTCTACTAACGCTTCTTCTAGTGCTGACAGCTCCTCAGCACTAAGCACCTTCTCCGGAAAGCCCCTCGGCATCACGCCCACCCTCACCACCTTCACTGCACCAGCATAGCTGGGGCCAGACTGGCGAGGGATAGGGCGCCCAGCCGAGGAGGGCCCGGCAAGTGCGACCGGATCGGAGGAAGTCACCCTCCTTCTCTTAACATCTTTCATCTCGGGAGGTGTAGTATACCTCTCCCGCTTACCTTGCGCATGTTGAGGTAAGCTATTGCCCCTCTCATGTGCCCTATGCTTTTCTGCCTCCGCCCTCGCCTCCTGAGGGTTCGTGCCCTCAGAGAGCACGCGGAGGTACCATCTGACGCCTGCCCCACTAAGACCTCTTCTCAGGGGGTCATCTATCGCTCCCGGTTGTCCCGGAGGCGGCAGCGGCAGCGTCCTCTTCTTCCCCTTGAGGAGCTTTCTCCTTCCCGGTGCCTCCGCCATCTTACCTGCACCAGGAGGAAGAGCTGGTCATCTGAGCCTGGTCCTCCCATCTGAGACTGGTCCGCCTGACGAGCACAGCTCGTCCTGGCGGTACCAGGTCCAGCGGTTCCTTTGTTACCCCTGGGAGCTTGCTCCTGAGGGGTCTGATGCTCATCATGCACAACAGCGGTTACTGCCCGCTTCTCCATTTGTGCATGTACAGCTTGATGAGCAATGCTCATCCCACTTGTGCTAGGTACCATCCGCACATCCATTTCACTAGGAGCGAGCTCCTTTGTGCCCTGGACTGCACTTGGTGGTACGGCGGCGCCTGCCCGCCCAGTCTTCCGTCTCTTCTTCTTCTTTCCTTTCTTTTTTTGTGCTTCCATATCTGGTCCCACGAGGAGCTGGGGAATTCTTGAGTCGACTGTGCCAGAGCCCCGCATGACACAGCAAGGCCATTTATTACTCCCTGATGTGGCCCGGTTTCAGAGAGGCACCGTTATAATACAGCCTGTATTACCCCCCGGCTGCAAACCTCCATGGGCACGGTACGCATAACACCCTGTTTTGGGGGGAGGTGTATCTCCGAGGCTGCCCCCAGGGACACCGCCTCGGATGACCGACGGGTACACCTATTCCGTCGGGGACTTTTATCGACGTCCAGGTCTAGGTCCGCCGAATTCTGTAATAAACAGGGTCACCTCTTGAAGGATGCAGTAATACTAAATGCTGCGCTCGGACGGTCCTGATGAATAGGAGGTGAAGCCTGCTATTCACCCTGGGGTATCCCCACCAATCTGGAGGAAACCCCTTGACCCCGCTCCCTACGCATAAATGCGTTTTGCACGTAGACCTCATGGTGGCCAACCTGATCCATCGTGGAACGGTATCTGCGGAATCCTGCTTGTTGCTGGCTGTAAAGTCTTCTCGTCTCCAAAATGTATGTTAGTCTATAATTGATTATTGATTCGAGGACCTTACTCAAGCAAGTGGTCAACGAAATAGGTCTATAACTGGAGGGGTTACTGGGATCTTTGCCTTCTTTAGGGACCGGTATAATAATAGCTTCCCGCCAACCATCAGGGTATTGGCCGGTTTCCCATATACTATTATATAAACGAAGAAGGGCTTCTTTACCCACAGCATTCAAGTTTGTTATCATAGCATATGGGATTCCGTCCACTGCTGGAGCAGAATCTCTAGTCTTTTTTAACGCGTGCTCAAATTCTTCCATGGTTAGCGGTTCATTATATGTTTCAGTGATGGCAGTTTCAAAGTTGAGTGACTGTTGCTCCACGTCACCTTTTCGCCGAAGGAATTCGGCCGAGTAACCCTGTGAACCGGACACTTTTGCAAAGTGTCTGGCAAAGGCCTCGGCCACATCTTGTGGCTCGGTGACGACGACATCATTAACTCTTAGGATTGGTATCGACGGTGTTTTACGGCCACCAGAGAGGGCTCTTACCTTATCCCACACCTCCTTTAGTGTTGACGATGTAGAAATCTTTGACACGAAGGAGGTGAGGGTTGTCTTTTTTGCTTCTCTGATTGTACGCCTCTCCCTGGCTCTTAGTTTTTTAAAATTTATTAAATTTTCTTCCGTCGGATACCTTTTGAATTTGTTTAGGGCCCGCTTCTTGGCTGCATTGGCAATTCTACATTCCGGAGTCCACCAGGGGACGGGAGATCTTACGACTCTTCCGCCTACCCGCGGTATGGAATCCCCCGCTGCTCGTATTAGCGCTTCCATGAAATTGTTTGCATCGAGAGTGACATCTCCTGTAAAAGAGGGAGTCGCTACTCTAGCGGAATAAGCGGGCCAATTTACTCTTTTGATGTCGTACTTCCAGGGAATTATAAATTCTGACCTAGAGATGGAGCTTGATACTAAGATTGGCTAGTGGTCACTATGATATAATTCATTTAATATGGTCCATTCCAAGCGAACTGCAATGGTGGGTGTTGCAACACTCAGGTCAATAGCACTGAAGCTTCCTGAATGTGCATTAAAGCGTGTTGCTTCACCACTGTTGAGGAGCATCAAGTTAGCATTATCTATAATCTCCTCAAGAGTTCTACCTCGAGCATCGGTTCTAGTTGATCCCCACCAGGTGTTGTAAGAATTAAAATCTCCCATCAACAACACCGGGGCAGGGAGCTGCGAGAGCAGGTTCTCCAGATCACCTCTCCGCCAGAATATATCTGGCAGGTAGATACTTGCTAAGGTGATCTGCAGTGGTGCAGTTAGACGCACTGCAACGGCTTGTATATTAGTTTGAAGGGGTAGCCGTCTGCTGGGGATATTGTCCCGTACGCAAACGGCCACACTACCGTGCGCCCTCCCACCTGGGGCAGGTTGCACCTCTTTGCCATATACGATATATCCAGGGATTCGAATGAGTTGTCCTCCCCTCGCAATTAAAATGGGTGGGGGTGGCAACATCAGTCCACCAATCCTTTTCCTCCTAGGGGAGCGTTTTGGTGGACTAACCACCTTCCACTCTCCTTCGGAGGAGACTATTTTCTTTGGTGGGAGTGATCCCACCTTGTCACTCCCACTATCGGTGGGAGTGATTGTTGGTAGCCTTTCAGCTACCGGTGCTCTTTGAGGAGCATTTTGTTTGAGTGGTGGGTTTTCTCCCACCTTCACAATAGTTCCCGTCAAGGCCGGGGAGGAGCCATTTATTGATTGCCCCTGATTATTTAAAGGGGCAGGTATAAAATGTGCCACTGACGGGGGTGCCTTCATTTTCACTGCAAAAGAAACTTCTTTCGTCACATAATATTTACTTTCAACAATTGCCTTTGCCTCATGTTAAGGCAATTGTTGAAGAGTTTTTACTTTCTGAATTTCTTTCTCCTTTGATAAAATCGGGCACCCCGCAAATTATTGGCGGTGTGCATTCACCTTCATGTTTGATTTTCCCACATATGCACACCGCTTCTGTAGCCTTACACCTGGTGGAAGTGTGCCAAAACCTTTGACATTGGAAACACCTCATAGGTGAAGGTATGTACGGGCGCACTTTCAGCTTGTAAAAGGCAGCGTCTACCATTTGTGGCTGCTTTGGGCGGTAGGGGGGGCAGTATCCACAAGGATCCTTCCTGCCGCCGCTTAATCCGTCTTACCTCCACCACGCCCTGGTCTGCCAGACCCTCTTTTATGTCTTCCAAACTGCTGTTTAAGAAGTCCCGACAAGTGATCACACCTTGGGAGGTATTTAAATGCTTGTGAGGACCAGCTTCTAAATCGGCATCCATATATTTCTGTAAGTTCAAGATGGCTCTTATCTGGGTGCGACTGTGCGAGTGTCCGCTTCAATACAGATAGAGCCATCATTAAGCTTCCTAATACTCTTGGTTTTGCCCAAAGTACTTTTAATGAATTTGTACAGTTTAAAGGAACATTCGTTCGTGAATGAACCTTCCTTCTTTTTACCAACAAAAATCTACCCCAGTGTCTTCATCAAAATAAATAAATTTATTTCCAATCTCATTTCCTGTCACATTATTCTTCCGGTGGCCGCCCTTGGCTTTCTTCCTCGGCGTAGAAGAAGGGCTATAAGGTTGCAATGTAAATTGCATCCCAGATATTTTTTCCAGAGATCTGTCCATGTCCACGCTAGGTCTTTTGCCACTTGAAAACTCCGAGGTCGATGAGGGATTTGTAGATTGGGGAATAGGAGAGATGGGAGCAGAAAAGGATTGAGATGGATTAGGGTTAGGGATAGGGAGAGGGTTAATTGTAGTAGGAATAGCATTTGGGTTTAGGAGCTGGTGAGTTGGTGGGCAAGGCCCAGTAAAGTCATTATTATTTCCCATAATAATTGAATAAATTCATCGAGGTACGTGGTCCCGCCTCCTCGGACGATCAAATGCACCCGGTTACTATCCGGGTGGACCATCGCACCCCGATATAGTCAGGTGCCGCGGAAGACAGCGTTCCGTTACCGAAGCACCGACCCGTGTCCCCGCGGCCCCCCTCCTAACCCTAGGAACCCGCCTGAGGCGGAATTCCCTAGCCTTCCTGGGGTCGGGCTGTCCCCCAGGTAGAGCTCTCGGGTGAAGCCGAGGCCAAAGACATGTGTTGGGATCGGACGCCCGCAGGTCGTCGTCTCCCTCAATGCCCAGGATCCTCTTTTCCACCCTAGCCCCAAAGCCTCGTGCCGGCAAGCACGAGGGTGAGAATAATTCATTATCAGTAAAAGTACAAATTCCATTTTTTTCTCTAGTCTAAGTATTAAAAACAAGACTAAACCTTGTATAGTTTGTCTAAGTAGTTTAAATAAGTTACGTATTATGGTGGTTCCTCGTAAGATTGAATCATAATTAATTACTAAAAAGACATGCCGAGCTTAAATTTTAGTAGGTAATATTTTCTAATTACTTAAGTCGGCGTGCCCTTATGTATGTATTACTATTAAATTGCAATAATTTATAAGTTATTTAACTTTTAAATAATGTTGTAATGATTTTGGCCATAACTTTTGAAAAACCTAACCGATTTAAATTTTTTTTTTTTAGCTCAAGTACTATAAAAATATGCAAAAAAAATATAATGGTCCATTAGAAAAAAAAAAGTTGGATGCTGTATCTCGGGATATTGGGGTTTAAAAAAATTGATCACTCACTGAAAATAAACGAGACTAAAATTAAATACGTGTTTTCTATTTTTTCGGAATTTTCCGCCATTTAAATAAAAAGTGGGTGGAGCATATAACTCAGGTCACCCTATATAACTCAGGTCACCCTATATAACTCAGGTCACCCTGTATATATATATGTGTGTGTGTGTGTTATATGTGTGGTATAAGTCTAGTATATGTATGTACTGTAATATATAATATATAGTATAATATATGCATATAGTTATAAATAGTTTAAAATTAGTTATAAATATTATATAACATGCTTATGTGGAATTAATTTTATTATTTCAATCACTTAATTTTAAATTGTGTTAGTTTGAAATCGTTATTTAATTAATTTTAAATTTCTTCTGATTCACTGTAAAGTGAATCACCCTCCAACAACAGGGTTTAAAAATTAGACCGCCACGTGTTGTTTCCATTTTAAGGAAAATTTGCCCCTTTAACAACCCAAACAGGTGTTCCTTTCCCACCTAGCTGAATCATACCTCCCTTTGACCTAGATCAAGAGATTACTTTTAAAATACAATTTAGAAGACCAGTGAGAGTATAAACTGAATTTGCTCTGTGCAAGTGTGTGTTAACACACTGTCTGACAAAACGCATCCTGAAGATGGGCGAATGCCCGAAACCGGTCGGTGACCACAAAATGAAGCAGGCTATCACGGAAAATGTCTCTGATGCTTTCCAGCTCTGCGGAACCAACCACCACAACACACACAGAGAGGCTGTTAGGCAGGAATTTTACATTATCTGTCCGCGGTCACTTGATTTGTGTTGCTCCTTGATGTTGCTGAGTTGAGTGTACCTCACGGGTAGGTACGAGCGCGAGCATATTTACAACTTTTACAATCGAGATTAGAAACAATGAAACTGAATGATAAAGATGTCGGCCAATCCGGTCGATGACCACAAAATGAAGCAGGCTCCACGGAAAATGTACCTGATAGCAGCCTCTCCCCACCTAACCGACTGCCCAACAAACTCTCCCCCCTCCCCTGTACTCGATATCCTAGGTGGCGCATTAGTGTTTAAAATTAGGGTAAAAATCCCGCTAATTGACACATTCATTCAATAAACTGACAATTGACGCATGAATAATAAATTACCATACAAATACTTTGCCTACCTAACGCACATTAAATCTGTGTAAAACAGACATGTAAAATTATTAAACATAACTACTAAAAAAATAGGCTACAATCCCGCGATTAGCACATTGATTCCTTATTTATTTTTAATTTAAGACGCGTCAACATCTATGGTCATTGGCGCCCGGATCCTTCTCAGTACACTGCCGGCCTCCGGACAGTGTTCTCTCGTTACAGACAACACTATACATCACCGGATAGCCAGCTTTAGAGGCCCCTAGGAAGAGAAAATCTAAGAGTAATAGGGCTTGACTCGAACCCGGGATTTCAGCTTGGGATCATTCCCTATTCTGGCAATAAATTAGAAATGATGAAATAAATTGAAGTTTATAGCACAATAACATCACTAAAGCTATACATTATACTTAATTCATAACAAGTTTAATCAGAGCGACAGAGGAGGCTAACACTTGTAAGTTTAATCAAATGATATTATAAAGAAAGTCAAGTAATAGAGATTTACACAATGCTTTTTTATCGCGCGCATTGCGAGCGAAAGTGCGGCAGGCTGAGTGTAGGTTTCCTCACATAGGTTTGCATTGCTACAACTTTCTTTTGCTCCTTATTAGTTAGGATTGTAATCGTGTTAAATTTTCGATATCAAGTTTTCACCAGAAATATCCGTTTTGAGGTCTCCTGAGTCCAAAAAAGTGGTTTCTAGAAAATGTTCTCGTGTGAGTGTTCACAAAAGCATAGCTCAAAAACGAAAAATCGCATAAAGTGCAAAATTGACAATCCGTGTAGATATCAGTATCGGATCCCACAGGAACCTACCTGTCAAAACTCCTCAACCGGTAATACCATTTACTGAACGGATTTTTCAGTTTTTTGCAATTAATTCAAAAAGGATCCAATAATTTTCTTTAGACTCGTTGCTGTATTAACTGCACGATGTGAAGAGCTACAACTTTTATTTGAAACAATTCTCTGGAAAAATTTATTTAAAGAAATTTCTGAAGGAGAGTTTGTCTCAAAGATTTCTTGTTTAGAAGGATTAAAAACTGAATGTACTAGATATGGAAACTAAAGCAGGGGTAATGTGGAAACAGGAGGTGATGGAAACGGTGCCTCAGGCGTTAGAATAAAGAAAGCGGAAGTGGTCCCAATAGCCCTACAACCACCACAATCCAAATGGATCTATTGTGAAATCCACCTTAATTTAACTTATGTTAATCACTGGCTCAGAGCATATACTAGTCTGTTGCTAACAAGCAGGTACCAAAACAAAGTAATTTCTTGATATAATATATAAGACTAAGTAACAAGTTAAAATAATACATAGTGTATTCAAACACTTATACAAACAGTATATTTTACAGTAATATTCGGTCCTACCTGATAAATTTCTAGCAAGCTGATACAGATACGGCAAAGACTAGATTGGTGTGAATTCAGCTATAACACTGATTGGTTGAAATCACTGAAAGTGAACAATTGACTGGCTGTTTTGACAACATGGATATAATACAATAATAAAACATGTAGATAATATATTTTTATTTACAGTCGCAGGATTTTTGTCTCAATAATTCTTCATTTTTATTTAATTTTATCATTACATGCTTTATATATTTAATATTTTTGGTCCAGTAATATAAATTATTATCATCATAATGTCATGAATATGAAACAGCTACATTTTAACATTAATAAGTGAACATTGTCCAAAATGAATTCAGTCACTTTCAAATTGATTAACCATCATTAGATATGAATATATCCCTTGTACAACCTATTTAAAATTCAAATATTTGTTATTAGAATATTTAGAAAACATAAAAAAGAAGACAATTTTTAGTAATTAAATTATTTACTAACCGTAGCATAGCAGGCATAGTTAAAGAAAACCATTTGTCTGAAGCCGAGAATAGGCGGCTTCAAAGTTGCCGTCATCACCTGCACTAAATATCTTCTATTCTCTGGTTTTTCCTCATACCATTTACACATATAGGAACTGTAGTGTAATTTCTCCAACTAAACGATAAAATAAAGAAAAATTATAGGCATGGGAACTAAAATAGTAACTTTTAATGTGAAGGTCATGTGGCAGTAGATATACCTGAGTACTAATTTCTTGTCCACATGTGCAGATCACGCACGATGATATGCTCGCGATTATAAATTTATAAATGAGATCAATTGTTCTTATATCGTGTTTTTTTATAGCCTATAAAAAAAATTAAACAAATAATTTTGGAAATTATACAGTTTTGTGTTGCAATCAACTAGACCTATTTAATTAGGTGTCTTTAGTTCATGTGGATGGGCATGTATTCACACACTGACAATAAAAGATACGCCTTTACACAGTGCACATAATGCCTGCAGAGATTGATGTGCTTAACTAAATGTATTTCGCTATAATATCACCACACTACTATCACTACTCATATATATATAAATACACACACACACACACACACACACACATGTATACATAAATTTCACGTAAAAATGAAATGTAAAAATGAAACATGTAAAATTATTATTATCTAATAAAGCATTTATTATAATTATAATAATAATAAATTTCACGTTGATACATTGCGCACTCTATAGATAAGTAAATTCGTTGCAATGCCTTGACATCCAATGGAGTGACAATCGAACTTTTAGTAGATTTGTTGGTGCTGGTATAGTGGGCGCTCTACCTCCTAATGATACCTACTTTATAAAATGTGTGCTCTACTCTAGTAAATATAACCTTAATAGAGTATCACCTTGAGTAATCTCTTTTAAGGGGGGGGGGAGAACTCCGCTCTTCCACTACTTTTACGTTACATTTTAGAAGCAAAGGGCGTCCATAGGCAATGACACCCACAATATTCACACCACAAATTGACGAGCTTGTGGATATAAAGAATTACATTGAGAATAAATTACTAAATCAAGATCAGATATATGATATCTTTAGACGTTTCAGGGGCATTGGATGCTGTTTATTCCCCATCGATATTGGGACAGTTAGTGAGAAACGGCTGCCTGGAGATTCTATTTAAACTCTCTAAGAGCTACTTCCCGGAACGCCTTGCAAGTATTGGTACAGGAGCTCTAACACCCTCTCGATTGGCTGAGAAAAACTGTCCTCAAGGATTATGTTGTGGCCCTGGCGACTGGATACTTATTTTTTTTTTTACCTTAAGTCGCGTCAACGTCTATGGTTATTGGCGTCCGGAGCCCTCTCAGTGAACTGCCGACCTCCGGACAGTGTTCTCTCGTTACAGAGAACACTGTCCATCACCGGACAGTGAGCTGTAGAGGTTCCTAGGAAGAAAAAACCACAGTTAGCAAAGCTGGACTCGAACCCGGGTCCTCATCATGGGAGTCCAGTACGCTAAACACTTAGCGTACTGGACTTATTAATAAGCCTTCCCCCTGAATTCTTACATACGATCCGCTTTTAAAATTAAATTATTCACCTGGAGTGTCGTTATACGCATTTGCTGAAGTAAGTGCATGGAGTGGGGATGGCCAGTTCGGCTGGTGGTGTGGGTTTATGGTGCGGCCCGTATGGCCTGTGAAGCTGGCTGGGATAGTTGTTGAGTTAGAGTGTTGCTCCATCCCTCATCTCGCCCAGACTAGCAGAGCCGTACTGTACGTACCTTTTTAATTGCGTGTCGGAGAGAGAATCCATTTATTTTATCACTAAAGTAAGCTGTATAAGTAAATCTTTTTTTGTATTAAGTTACGAATTTCTTTTATTTTATGTAAACGGAATTGTTTCCTTTAATATATATGTATTTCTATTAGAGCCGTACATTGTGTTTCCCCTTCCCATCTCCTAGCTCACTTCTTACATTGATGATCTCCTAATTGTGGTTGCGGCAAGAAATCAAGGAGTTCTACAATTACTTGCAGATGAGACGATGTTCCTAATTGATGAATTAGGTGCTCCGACGAAAATAAATTCCAATTTAATTCAGAAAAATCACAAGTACTCCACATCACAGAAGAAGAGTCATTCTTGTAATATTTACATATCTGGCAAACTTATACCAATCGAAGATGAGCTGAAATTGTTGAAAGCCTGGTTTGATCGTCGATTGTCTTGGAAAAAGCAGGAAAATTTTGTGCGCAAAAGTAACGCACTAATTAATACGCTAGCCCGCTCGAGAAAGTATACTGGGAACTGGGAAGTGAAGCATTGATATTATATCCATTATTGGATATAATGCTAAGGTGCATGTTTACTATTATTAACAAATGCTGCCCCCGCCTCAGCTATTAAAAAGCAATACAATGTCCATATACTTAGGAGCGTATAAAGGAAAATTGCTCTGAGAATCATCAAGGGCTTTCAGACGATATCATTTCATGCTGCAGTATTACTAGCAGGAACAAAACAAATAGATATAATAATGGAAAAAGCGGATTTTTATTTTGCGACTAAAGAACATCAAATATATTTTATCCACACTATAATATAGATTCCCCTGATCCTGTGGAGGAATAATGTCACCTACCTACAGCAGTTGTTCTGAGAGAAGAAAGGAATAAATTATATTACCGAATGTACGCAGATGGTAGTAAAACTGGAGATCAGGTTGGAGGAGCTGTAGTTGTATTTGGAGAAAGTGAAAATGTACCTGTGTATACAGAAAAATTTAAACTTGCATTTTAGTGCTCAACTCCTAGCCATTCTTTAGGCGATTGAATAGATAAAGATGATAGCGTCTACTTTTCAAAGACAAGGACTGCTGAGATAAATACAGATAACGAGGTGTCTCTGACTATGTTAAATGATCTTGTAAATCATAACTCCAAGGCTGATTTGATTAGATCAAAATTAAGAAGGTTGAGAATGAATCTGGAATGGGCCAAGGCCCATGCTGGCAATGAAGGTAATGAAGTTGCAAATAGTTTAGCTAAAGAAGCGGCATTAGACCCTGACCTGACCATCTGTTATTCAAAGATTAGTTATGTGAAGAGAGAGATGCAAAGAAAAGTCAAGAAATGTGGGAAAATGATTGGCAAAATACTTGCAAAGGCAAAGTAACTAAAAGTTTCTTCTCTATACTTGCTTTGGGGAACAAGATCGACTCGCACCACTCTTACACGCTAACAATAGACTTACCGGTCACGGGAAAAATAAATCATTTTTATTTAGATTTAAAATAAAAAACAGCCCCAGATGTGTTTGTAATAGCTTGGTGGCCCAAACGTGCCACCATATAATTTTCGACCATATAATTAATCTCAAAATTCCATAAACAGTTCATGGTATTTATAAACAAAATTGACCTAAATTTATTATAAATTTGTTTCTAGTTTGTTTGCATTATTATATTCTTCTCCTTATTTTTCCCTGTTCTTAATTTAATTGTTTCAGATCTATTTTATGTAATCAACTTCAAATTGCTATTATCTTACATTAGATAATAACAATAATAATGACAATGATAAATGCTAAATCAATATTTGAATTATAATGTTAAATGCTTGTAATCATGATGGGGACAGGCAGAATAATAAACTCCTCAGCTGAAGGGCTACTGGAGCTGGGAAAAAAATATTTAAATCTTATTGATTCACCTTAATGAATGCATATCCAAATCCACATGGCTGTATAGGCGATAGAAAGATTTCCATATAAAATTGTCCAGAAAATAGTTTACTATAATCTCTTAATAATCTAGAAAAAATGTAAAATTTATTATATTAAGGCATTGTGTAGATATCTCCAACAATCCTAATTATTTAATTCTTATGCGGATTGTTGACAGGAGGTCTTTAGGTTTAATAAGATCTAAAATGAAAGGGTTAAGGCAATTTCTTGAATTTATTTTTATATTAAAGAGATTTATACATTGTTAAAGAGAGGATGTACATATAACAACAAACTGAACTATTTGGTAATGGCTTACAAGAGTGAACATTAATATTAAAAGTGTTTAATATGCTATTCAAGGGAAATATTGGATTTATTCTAGTAAAATTACTCTCTCAACAGGGATAATTCAAATGGTTGGTTCTAATAGTCTCCAAACATCCGATACTTTCAGAAGCTTCTCAAAATTTGCCTCATGAACACCCCGATCCAAAAGCTGACTGTTGATTGGTGACGAACTAAATTTAAAAGCGTACTATAGAAACGGCAATCCTTCTCGAACCTCTTCTTAGTTTGTTATCTTAGGTTTACCTTGAACAGCCTCCTCAAAGCAATGGAAGGGAAATTTCAGGATTACAGTATTGTTGGATATTTGTAAAGGCTTGGCTGCAAAGCCAAATCCACTTGCCTCCTGAGAGATCTATTGTCTCTGCCATAAGTGTTAGTATTTGCATACACAGAACGTAGTCATCTATAAAAGGTGCATGGATAATTGTTAATGAGAGTATTGGTGATGAGCTATAGGTTGGCCTGTAGATTCGCTGAAAGTTAAACCCAAGTAATTGCATACAATAAATTACACTGCAGGCTTTTTGTGTATTGTGTGAACGTTGAATATGTCAATGTAAGAATTGTTAGTTGTCTGGCTGGAAAACCCGTAGAAGCCACAGAATCCCTGAAGATGTAGCTAATCCACTATCCGGTAGATTGCAATAATGATTTTCTTATTTCTATTTTTTTTAATTTTAAGATTTGCTTCATAACTTTGCTAATCTTCTATCATATCACTTTCACATTGCCACTTTCCTTTTGACTCTCTTTTACCTAGAAACGGAAGTCGGCAACAATAAACGATACACCAGGATAATAGGTTGCAAACCAAAGAATATCTTTACTAAAATTCCCTTACTTGAAGTCAGTTTATTTATTTATTTATTAAAGGGGTAAAACCCAATTATATATTTAAACTTACAAACGAAAATATGAATTAATAATATACCACCGTCAACATAAAATATAAAAATACTTAATAAGAGAATTTGAAACGAAATATAGTACACTATATAAAAATACAAAATATAAAACTATGTAACTTTTTTTTTGTTTAATTAAGATGCATCAACATCTATCTATCATTGGTGCCCGGTGCCTTCTCACTGCACCGCCGGCCTCTGGACAGTGTTCTCTCGTTACAGGCACACCGCGTGGGAGGCCAGTGAGCTAATAACTTCCCTTAGCAAGTTGTCTACGCAGTTCTAAATTTTGAATTTGGAGGTACAACCTGAGATCTTCACAGTTGATTGTGTCAGCTGAGAAGTATCTACGGTGAAAAATATGGAAGAAACGATTCTTTTGAATCTTTTTAAGTGGCTGTTGTGATAAGGAGACTAGAACAGCGCAGTACTCAAGAATTGGTCAAACAAGGGACCGATACAACGATCTGAGAGTCATTACATTGTTGAAATTTTGCAAGATCTTGATACCAAACCGAAATACTTGTTCGCGTTTCGTATGATAGAAATGAAATGCGCCACAAATATGAGATGGGGTTCCACAAAAACTCTGAGATCCTTTATTGACTCACCCGGTCCAAGTGAACACAGAAATGATTACTTTACCCTATGGAAAGTCATAACTCTGCATTCGTTAATTTTAGTTTTCATATTATTATTGATTATTCATGAAGAATGCTCTGCTATTGCAAAGAATTTTAGTTTTCATATTATTATTATTATTCATGAAGAATGCTCTGCTATTGCAAAGAATTTTTTATAGAAGCAATCTTTGAGAAAAGTTTTAGATTATCCGCAAAAACAACTAACTGAAAACAACTATTATAGGGGATTATGACAATGTCGATTATAAAAATTTTGAAGAGTAGAGGACTCTTTGAAGAGTAGAATTTTGAAGATAACAAGCCTGTGGTACAGAAATGATTACTTTACCCTATGGAAAGTCATAACTCTGCATTCGTTAATTTTAGTTTTCATATTATTATTGATGTACCATTCATGAAGAATGCTCTGCTATTGCAAAGAATTTTTTATAGAAGCAATCTTTGAGAAAAGTTTTAGATTATCCGCAAAAACAACTAACTGAAAACAACTATTATAGGGGATTATGACAATGTCGATTATAAAAATTTTGAAGAGTAGAGGACTCTTTGAAGAGTAGAATTTTGAAGATAACAAGCCTGTGGTTTGAAGTTTACCAACACGTTTGTGGTGATCAACTGTATCGAAGGCTTTCAAAAAATCAGTAAATATCACGTTTACTTGATTCGATTCAGAGAAGTAATTCAAAGTGCAGTCCCGAAATAGCAATAGGCTTGAAAGTTGAACGGCAAGCCATCTTCCGGAAAACCATCTTGTTCCGGAATAATTATTGTACTGTTAATATTAGAAATGATTTTATCTACGACTTGAGATTCGAATACTTTGGCTAAGAATGACTATATGCAATTAGGTCTACAATTTTTTACGTTGGATCTTCCACCATCTTTATGGTTTGGTACGATTTAGCTTAACTTGAAGGCATCTATAAATTTGCCTGCAGAAAGAGATTTGTTAAATAATGTGGTTATAATAGGTCCTATGGAAGCACAGCAATTTTAAAGAATCCGAGGCGAAATTCCTTCGTGTCCTGAAAATTTATGCAAGGCAAATTTCTCAACCACTTGAAAAAGTCTATGGTTAACGAAGACATATTCACTGAATTAAATGATGGGTGGTTTGCAGCATCCTGTGGTTTTGCTGTTGAACGCATAAACACTTGAGAATGGTAAGCAAATAGATCAGCTTTTGGCTTGTGGATTGGATGAGACAATATTATCAAGAAACATTGGATTCTGGCAAAGAATTAAATTTTTTTAAAGAGTTTAAAGTATTTTTAAAGTATTTAATGTATTAAAAGAGAATTAATGTATTTATCTTTAGTGCAAAAATCCAAATATTATTTGATATAATAAAAAAAAGGTATTAATTTTTATTTATTGAATTATTTTTCTTTTTAAACACAATAACAACTAGGGGTAACTTTTACATTAGTAATTAAACTGTTGGACACAAAAGTACCTAAATTTCCATGCGTTCATACAAAAATTTATTAAATTTGGCCAGTCTTTGCCATTCAGATGCGAGACAAACTCGTCAAAACTCAATTCAACCTTTTTCAAATATTGGACACGGAACTCAGCCAAGATGGGGCAAATAGCCACGAAGTGATAAACATCCTCCACCTCCTTTCTGTTACATAACGAACATAGTGCGACCGCTTGATTGAATGCATATTTATTTAAATATAGCAGCTCCCCTCGCACTTTAAACAGCCAACTGATTCTGTTGGCCGGCATATTACTATATACAGATTTATTACCTGGCGTTAACTGGTTATACAAGGTATATCTGCTACTGTTAGATGCCTTCAATCTAAACTCCGCAACCTTATTTCTCTGTATCAGATTTATTATTTCAGAGGTGGATACGTCGCCACTCAACACTTTACCCAATTCAACATTATATTCTGTGCATATGGCCTGCCACTCTTTATACCAAAATACTTTTTTATTTATTATTTCACGAGTTATTATATGAGGATATCTGGAAGACGGTAAATTCAAACACTTTTTCACGTAGTTTAAATGCAGTTTAAACGTATACAGGAATATTAGATTTAAACCAGTTTCCAAATAAATATTAAAATCTGGTGTGTTTAGGCAGCCTGAAACACTTCTTCACAAAATATTTTAAAACAGTTTCAACACTGTCACATACCCGGAACCCCCACACTTGCGCGCCGTAACACACTATCGCCCGCGAGACAGCTTCAAAAACCTTTAATTTAGAGGTAAACGGTATTTCTTTATTTGTTAATAACGTATTAAAGGCATTCAGCGCAAATTTCGCGCTTTCTACTTTCTCTTTAAAGTGCTGACCCATTGAGAGTTTCGATGTCAGAGTGACGCCCAGGTATTTATAGGTATTGAGAACCTCAATTTCCTCTCCATTATAATACCATTTTTCATTTCTGGCTGGACGTCCCCCATTTCTAAACACTATAATTTTGGACTTCCGCAAATTAATCACCAAATTCCACATACCACAGTACTCGGCTAGGGAGTTTATCATTCTCTGAAGTGAGACTCTATCCGATGCCAACAACACTAGGTCATCCGCATATGCCAAAACCTTAATCACAGTGCCCTGTATTCTAATACCACCCTCCAGATAGTCGTAGACATCGTTAATGAATAGGGAAAACAGTAAAGGGCTCAACAAACATCCCTGCTTTACACCCATTGATGTTTCAAAAGACTCCGACTGGCCACCCTGACACCAAACTTGGGCTGAGCTACCCTCATGCATGTTTTTTAGGACTCTTATCATCCTCGCCGACAAACCTAAATTAAACAGCTTGAAATACAGGGCATAGCGGTCAATCCGGTCAAAAGCAGCGGCCAAATCTACAACAAAAGCAAAAACCTTCTGTTTCTTCGTGCTTAACTTGAACTTAATAATACTCATCAAGCTGTAGATATTGTCAACCGTCGAGTACGATTTGCGAAAGCCCGCCTGAAATTCTCCCAAAAGGTCTCTCTCATTTACCCACGAGGTAATCCTGTCTAATAGAAGGCCAGTGAACAACTTCCCTACGGTGTTAGAAAAGGATATACCCCTATAGTTCGATACATCATTAATGGACCCCTTCTTATGAATTGGAAATAAGATAGCGTTTTTGAAACCACTGGGTGCCTCCCCTGTACTATATATTTCATTAAAGCATTTAAGCAGTTTTTGTAAAAAGCTCTCCGGGCTATTTTTAAAAAATTCGTATGCTATCCTATCTGTCCCTGGAACCTTATTATTTTTCGCTCTATCCAACACCCACAACAAATCCCTCATTTCAAAAGGGGCATCCAATAAGTCATCCACCACATAAGGTTCAGCGTAGGCAATTCGCGTGGCGTTTAGGGGGGGATTTAACAAATTTTTAAAATGATCGACCCATTCTATAGTCGATATATTTTTATCGAAATTATATTTTTTATATTTAAAATGTCGCACCATATTCCAGAAATCCTGCGCATCTTTTACATTATTAAATTCATTTATTATATTTTCTGCATAATTTTTCTTTTTACTATTGCATAAAGTCTTATATTTATTTCTAATTTTTAAATAATAGGATTTAATTGTAGGCGAATTTGTCCTTCTAAATATATTTAATAAACCATACATAACTTTACGGACTTTCTGACATTCACCATCAAACCAGTACTGTTTATAAACAGAAGCCGTATCTTTATAAAACATATTGTATTTATAAGCCACAGTAGTTATTAAATCTGTTAACGGTTTTACACATACTATTGCATCTTTTGTATTTACAGTAGGCTCACAGACTAAGCTTCCAATTTCTTTAACATATTCGTCTCTACAATTGGGTTTCCATTTTAATTTAGGGAGAACCGGTAACACATTATCATTCATAACTCCATTAATTACATATTTCAGCGCAATGGGAAGATGATCTGAGAAATGTTGTTTACAAACTTGAAAGAATTCTACATACGATATAAGATCGACAGAAATAGCACACAAATCTATCACTGAACACCCCATTGCTCCTATAAAAGTGTATTCCCCGGTTAAATCTCCTTTAACGCGGCCATTTAAAATCATTAAGTTGTACACCTCAAAAAGAGATAGTAAATATTGCCCGATCGAATTAATCACTTGATCTTTTGATTTCCTTTGAATTTCCGCATTCGAACCAAGAATTATAACTTCTGGCACATTTTGTTCATTACTAATTCTACCATTAAGATCTCCGATCAGTAAAAACTGCAAATTCTGATACTTATTTAGAAAATCATAGAGTGTATTAAAGTCTGATTGCCAAAAATTACAATTTAAGTAGACCGGTAGAATATAATGGTTACCGAATTTATTATTAATTTCAATTAAATCAACGTTTGAGAATTGAACAAATTTTATTTTATCTTTTGTGGCCGTATCTTTTTTAATGCCATAAATTGAACCCCCACTAGCACGCCCATACCTACTTTGTTTAACCGCCGGTTGAAAAACTAGATCATAATCATTAAACTTCTTTTTAAAATTTAGAAAAACATTTTCCTGAACTATAAAACATTCAAATAACATAAACAATGGAAACCTACGTAAAAACTCCACAAACTCAACATTATATATTTTACTTTTTAAACCGGCCACGTTATATGCAACTATATCTAAATAAACTTATTTTCGGTACCTTTACAAATGCGATTACTTTTTGATGGACGATACTGATGAGGTTGAGTCACTTCTGGGACGAAAAAGCTCCTTCACTACCGCCGATTCCGGTGCAATAGATTCATTCTTATTAATTCTTTTCCTTTTCTTCCTACCATTCGCATCCTCTTCCACATCCTCGACATCTTCCTCACCAGTCTCTTCCCCTCCTTTGCTCTTCACTAATTCCTGATAAGAGATGAATTTTCCATTAACAATCAATCCACTTCTCCTCAACTTGCAGCTTTTTCCAGACTCCCTGAACTTATTTCTCATTTGAATCATCTCTGCGATTGAGCCTCTTTATCATAATCTTCAGCCACATATATAGCACTGCCCTTTAACTTCATTGCATTCTGTAAAATCTTTCTTTTATGGTTGTTAGAAACACAGGAAACAACCACCGGCCTATTCTTCAAACCGATCTTTCCCAGCCTCCTGGTAAAGTTCAAATGATCTTTAGATAACGGTACAGCTAACACATTATTACATAAGTCCATAATTACCTCCTCCAATCTATCATAATTCTCAGCATCCATATCTTGAATACCATAAAATATTACATTACTACTTCTGCGAGTCATTTCTAGTAATCTCTGCTGGTTACACACAATTTCCTTTAGGTTCTCATTTTCTTTTTTAAGTTGTTCAAACTGCTTTTTTTGCTCTTCTAGCCCCGCTACAATATTTAAATTACTGATTTCTTCTCTAATTGTATCTCTCATCTCCTTTGTGAGCTTATAAGCAGTGTTGACCAGCAATGCGCAATGAGCTCTGAAATTCAAGATAATTCTCCTTCTTAGATGTATCCTTATAGATAAAATATGCAAGATTTTCCGGAACACAAGTTTTTTTATATTTGAAGTGAACCATGCAGCGAATTTAGAGTCATATATGCTCTTGACGGGAGTATTGTACGCAATAGCATTTTGTAATGTGTTTAGAAAAATATTAAAATTACTGTCTTATTTGATAAAACCACAAGATGATAAGGCAGTTGAGACCAGCGACCAAACCAAAGAATTGCTCAAGGGCAGTCTTAATCCTTCTGAGGAAGGTCGCAGGTCGTGTCCCTTCGACGAGCCAGAAACAAGACGCTCCTTGTTGAGACAGGAGGCCTCGAGCATGCGCAAGCACTATTAAACAATGAAAAGTTGTGGTGTGCTGGTCTCCAAGCTGAGCTGCCAAAGAAAGGCAATACATTTTATCCTTTTCAATGGATGCCTGAGACTGGGATACATTCCCAGAAAATAGGGTTTGTAAAAGTATTTTGTAAAGGTGGGAACAAGCCCATAGATAATGCAAAGTCGTATCGATTGATATAACTCCTACCAATTTTTGGGAAACTGCTGGAGAAACTGATTATAATGGATTGAAAGCTTTATCAGTTTCAGTCCCAGTCAGTATGGTTTTGAATCGGGAAGATCGACGATAGATGCGATATCGAAAGTCCTGGATTTGGTGCGTGGCAGTGGGCCTGATGCAGTGGGCAAATATGTCCTCACAGTATTCCTGGACATTGCTGGGACCTTTGATCATGTCTGGTGGCCGACTGTGTTGGAGTTACTCAGAAGGAGAGATTGTTCGCAGGATCTTCTGAAATTGATTCAAAGCTACCTCACCCAAAGGGTGGCGGTGTAGTGACTCAAGCCGGCGTCATTTCAAGGACAGTAACCAAAGGTTGTCCGCAGGGCTCGGTGGTGGTCCGGTTCCTGTGGATCCTACTTATGGATGAATTGCTAGAGCATATTGAGAATACTGTGATTCGGTTGCATACGCTGATGACCTCGCAGTAGTTGTCCATGATGATTCTCGGCGTGAGTTAGAGGAGCGTGCTAGCGCTGTTGTGTTCCGAATAAAGAATTGGTATCAAGGGGAGAAGCTTCAGATTTCGTTTGGGACCGATTTGGATCGCGGTGGACGAGCTCAGAATAGTACACGTACCCAGTTTGAGTACCTGGGCGTGCTGTTAGATTAGAAACGTTCTTTTAAGCCCTATTTCTGAGGCGTTCTCAACTTCAGATGTCTCGACTTGTACCAAGGAATCAAAAGAGTAGCCCGTGGTGAGTGGAGGCTGATGACTGGTCTGGTCTCAACCATCTGTAGGGGCATAATAGAGAATGTTGCGACGTACGCAGCTGAGTGTTGGGCTAACAAGCTGCATATGCGGTCGTACAGCGGCACTCTATTACGAATGCAAAGAGCCATTTTGTACTCTGCAACAAGGGCCCATGCGTCATCTTCCACGTCTCCTTACCGGTGATCGCTGTTGTGTTAATCTCCTTCCTTACGCATAAGTACAAAAAAGGGGAAATGATTGTCCTTGTTGATGAAGAGCTGACCAGTCAGACGCCTGCTGCCCTTGCAAAGAGAAAGATCCGAGAGTACGAGATTGGGAAGTGGCAAAGACGCTGGGATGAAGCAGAGACAGGGAGAATCACACATGAGTACTTCCCGAATTTGCATCACAGACTGTCGATTCGATGTCTGGAGCTGTCTCAAACCGTAACGCAATATCAGGGGCCATGGGAGTTCTACTCCAAGCTCCATGAACTGGGTTTTAAAGATTGCCCGAATTGCGAATGCGGTGAACGAGACCAAGTGCATCACGTTCTCTTTCGACGTCCTCTCCTCGAGGAAAGAATCCACATAGAATTCAAGCTGAAAAGGAAGGGAGATAACTGGCCGGGAGATTGCAAAGAGTTGATGAAAAGTCCTATCAATTTTATAGACTTCGTTGAGTTTGCACGCGAATTAGCGTTATTGCGACGGACTAGACGTATATGTAGAGATCCGCTTCCCCATGGCAAGACTAAGTGACCATAGGCACTGGTTTTGATGCTATGCGCTAGGTACACTGGCCTAGAATGTGCTCAATAACAGGCTATACATTCAATATAACGACTCGCAACTACAACATCACAGCTCTTGAAATCATTCACTAAATGCAATATTTCATTAAATACGTCTAATGAAAACTGTATCGGCACTATCTCGTCTAATTCAGCTCTACTTAGTCAGCACATCTCACTTTATTATATACACGCCTCTCTCATTAATTAGGTCAGTTTTATTGTCTGTATAGTGCACTTAGCTAGGTTTGTAAATAAAGTTTTTTTAAAAAGGTCTTTAAGTGACTGACATAACTGGCACCCGAACAGGTCAGCGAAGGGAATAATTCTATAGGTCTCACGTTGTGTCCAGTCAACCCAGAAGACTACATACCAGTGTTTTATTCGCGGCACCATCACTTCATCTTGCAAGACTCATTGCATTGTGCAAGACCAAACTACCAAGCTGCGGGACTCACCAACAACCAACTCATCAACATGTAAAGTAGGTACAAAGTTTATTCTTAAACCTGCTGCAGTCCTTGCACCTAGCAAGGCTAAGGTTAATTACAAAATCTCAAGAGAAGACTGCGACCACGTTCCCCACTTTGATGGGAACCCTTCGGAACTAGCTTTCTTTTGTGAACTAGTAGAAAACGCTTACGCAATAGTAAGTGCAGAGAACATCGAGGAAAGATACTATTATCTTACTAACTTATTTGTAAAAGAAGACTGACTAGTAGGCCGGCTAGAAATGTAATCTTTTCTCATGATGTAAACCATTTACTAACCTTAATAAATCTATTAAAAGAAAACTTCGCGGACTCCAGGTCTTACGAAATATTAAAAGATGAAATATTACAAACTAGATTAAATTACAAAGAATCTCCCATTGATTTTATTAACCGAATTCAAAAAATTCCCAATTTGATATACATTAGACATAAGCTAGACGGACTATCGGCAGAACCCTTAAAGGAAATGAATACACTTGTAGACAAGGACTTCATTTTCCATATTTATAAATGTTTTCCCACCCACATCATGATTTTCGACCCTAAAACATTAGATGAAGTTAGAAGTATTATATTGAATAAATGTCCTTTTATATTACATACAACCTCAGAGGCTAACCAACCGTAAAAAAATACAAACAAAATCATTATAATCATGTCACAAGAAAACAAAATCAAACTAATCTCCTAATCACAATTACCAGCCCCCTAATTAAAATTATAATTCCCCTAATTACAATAACCAGTCTCCTAAACCTAGGAATTTTGAGCAAAAACAATTTAGTTTGCAAGCAATGCCATATATCCCTAACAGGCAAGATCCCAACGACCCGATCATCCCAATCATCCTTTTAATAAGCCTAGATTCAACCCCGGCACAAACACAGTATCTATGAGAACAGTGAGCAGACCCAGACCTAAGGACTTCACTTCCCGTACGAACTCACAGAATGTGAAATGTATAAAGGCAACCAAGCATACGAAGACGAAATATCCCGTTTACAAAATACTATAGACAGAATGACGGAAAAGTTCGAACATATTTTAGACTTCGGTCTCAAAAACGAAGGGAATCCTCCGAATCAGCTTAAACCTAGTAAATAAATCCTTACCCCACTTTGTAGATAAATCTGGCCTAAAATGGTTAATAGACACCGGTTCATCAGAAAATTGTATCAACCAAATATGGTACCTGCTAATGCCTCATTATTGAAAGACCCCTTCACAAATTCAACCTGCTGGTAAAAAACACGGAGAAACATCCTGTAAATTTAATATCCTAGAAACCTTTAATGTAAACCTTCAAACTAAATTTCACCTATTACCATTCTCCAATAAATATGACATTTTATTAGGCCATAAAACAATGTAAGAGCTCGGTATGAACATAGATTTAAATAACAATATCCTCTCCTATCCTCAAGGCACAATTCCCTTAAAATTCCCCCTTAACCCCACAGACAAACTTTCAAATACAATCACCTTAGAGTAAGGTGGCAATTTTATAGAATTCCCTGTAAAAAAAACAAGAATTTAAATACGGTCTAATTAGTGAAGATATAAAAATTAATGATAGATGCACCGTAAAAGAAGGATATATGATACTGTTAATAATAAAATTCTATGCGAAGTTGAATCGAAGGAAGTAATGGACATTTGCCCCGAACCTATGGATACTGACGAACCTCAAGAAATTGGTACAGACATCCCTGACATAGTAATTGCCAATTGTCCCGAAATGTCCGGTGATTTTGTCTTAAGTGAAACTAAAAAGGAAATCCCTACTTTAATTAGATCCAATCATATGAATGAAGAAGAAAAAGAAAAATAATTAAATTACTACAAGAATATCCCCATATAATTAAACGAGAAAACGACCGCCTAAGTTGTACTAATCTTTTAAAACAAAATACAACCAAGGACCGAAAACCCAGTACACAACCGAAATTATAGATACCCAGAAATTTACCGGAAAGACGTACGTTGAAATTGACAAACTACTAGAAAACAAAATAATCCAACACTCGAACTCCCCCTACAATAACCCAATTAGGTAGTCCCCAAAAAAACCAGATGCCTCAGGCAAAAGAAAACTACGAATGGTAATTGACTATCGCAAACTGAATAATAAAACAATCGAGGACAACTTTCCTTCCTCCAACATCGAAGACCTCTTTGGAATGATCGGACGAGCGACATACTTCTCCGCAATTGACCTCGCTTCCGGATTTCACCAAATTGAAATGGACCTCGAGTCTATTCCAGAAACAGCCTTTTCTGCCGAGGACGGACATTATGAATTTTTAAGAATGCCCTTTGGTCTTAAAACAGCTCCACCCACATTTTTGAGAGCAATTTGCAACATTTTCTCTAGAATTCCATTCGTGTTAGCTTATATAGACGACATTATAATTTTCTCAAACAGTCTAGACAACACATAAAACACCTCAAGACTGTTTTCGATAAACTAAAACAACACAACCTAAAAATTCAATTAGACAAGACGGAATTCTTTAAGAGAGAACTACTCTTTTTAGGATATATCATTTCTGACAATGGAATCCAGCCTAACCCAGCAAAACTAGAAGCCATCGCCAATTTCTTATCCTCAAAACGGAGAAACAAATCGAACAATTTCTTGGATTTACAGGCTACTATCGTAAAATGATTAGAAATTACGCTAAAATAGCCAGACCAATGACTCTCGCACTCAGAAAAGACAGAACTATAGTGATTGACGACGTTTACAAAAAAGCTTTTGAAACCCTTAAATCCCATCTACAAAACAGTCCTGTCTTATAACTACCTGACTTTGAAAAACCTTTCGTTCTCACTACAGACGCCTCCAATTATGCTATACTATCACAAAATTTTAATGGAAAAGACGTCCCCATTTCCTTTGACTCTCGTACGCTAAATAAACAAGAAAGAAACAATTCCACTATAGAAAAAGAATTGCTAGCCATAGTATGGGCTTACAAACACTTTAGACCATACATTTGCGGACGAAAATTTACAAAACAGACACGACCATAAACCATTACTTTGGTTACACAATTTGAAAGAGCCCAATTCCAAATTAATTACATGAAAATTACAATTAGCTGACTTTGACTTCGACGTTAATTACCTACAAGGAAAAACCAACTTTGTAGCAGACGCCTTGTCACGTAATCCACCTGAGGAACAAACCTAAATGCGTTAGAAAACCTTTCTCCCAATCCTCATGACGTTATAGACCAGTTCCTTTCCGCTCCAACACCAGAACTGACAACGAAGCCGAGGATAAATTAGCAAGCACTTTAAATGTCCCGTTAGACAATGACTTAGGAAGTCTACAGACATAACATTCACAAGAATGTTGAAAATGGATTTTGAGGTTCGGTCAAACAAAAGAACTCTTTTTTAAATTTCTACCGACGTTTCGGCAAATTTATCTATTCATCACAATCATCAATTTATCTATTCAACAAATTTATCAATTTATTCACAAGAATCATCTAACGACCAAATTAAAATTACAGATGGCAAATCCCGTTGCATCAATGTAGAGAAATCTCACTCACTCACTCCTTGGCGCTACAGCCCCTGTAGGACCTTGGACCCCATCAACACACCTTCCCAGTCGGATCTGTCCGTAGCTCTCCTCCGCCATTGTCTGATCTGTAACCTAGCCAGATCTTCTTCCACTTTCTCTAGCCATCTCAGTCATGGCCTCCCTCTTGGCCTACGACCACCAATGTAGAGAAATACCAAATTATAATAACCCGCGAAGCCCAGAATCTAAAGCCCTTGTTGAAAAACCTTTTAATAAAACCAGATATAATTGGTCCACCAGATACCTCTTCTCAAAAGACATAGAGGAAAACTGTATTGAATATTTACAACGAAACCATACTTACGGCGTACTATGTTCACCTCTTATTGAAAATGCCCTAGGCGAGCAGATATACGATCAAATCTTCAATCACCTATCCAAAATTATAAAAGAAAAATTCCATTCAGTTAAACTCAAACGCTATTGCACCAAAAGACTAGACATAACAGACTCCTCTGAACAAGAAGAATCTATTCAAAACTATCACATTGGCAAAACTGCACACCGTGGTATACATGAAGTGTACAGAACCCAAACTAAACGATACTACTGGCCAAAAATGTTAAAACACATAACAGAAGTAATTAAAAACTGGTCCCTCTGTAAGGAAGTTAAGAATGAACGCAGATCAATTCGACAAGTTTATGAGATTACCCCTACATAAATTCGCTAGAAACCCCTTTAAACCATTCGAAAAACTCCAAGGTGACAAACACGGTGGAAAAAAAATCTTCACTATTATAGACTGCTTCTCAAGGAAACTATATGGATATCAAATCAAAACAGCCTCCGCAAAAAATCATTGATTCGCTAGAAAACTATCTCAGCATATTCCCTTGCCCCAAATTCTATAATAACATTGACACACATTTCACTGCCCCAAACCACTCAGACTCTAACGGACTGATAAATCGAGCGAACTCAACCTTCATAGAAATCATGAACATTGTAAACCGGCGAAAAATTGCCCCATATACAAAACTTTAAAATTAGCATTAATAGCATACAATAATTCAATAAGTTCTAACCTGATTATCACACCCAACGAAATTACTTTCGGGATACAGCCCAATACTTACGCAGAATACTTAATTTTGGAACAAAGAGTTAAAGAATACCACGATAATAAGGAACTAATATCTCGCGTAATAAAAGAAAAAATAGATAAAGAAAAAGAAACCCGTACTAAACCAAATTAAACCAAACTAGGGAAAATGTCGAAATACCAGAGGGAGAAATATACATTCGAGATAAACAGTACGGAAAAGCCAAACCCAAATATAAAAGTGGAAATTATTCCAGGGGAACAAAATTAGCCACAGTATAAAGGAAATACATTTTTAAATACATCCCAACCTACTAAGACGACCTAGAAAATACACAAAATATTTATTCCTGTTACAGATGAGAGCAGTGACTCACGTAACTTACTCCCTGACAGCAGCAAGCCTAGTCAGCACAATACAAGTTAACGACCTAACACATGGGCCGGGAATAGGCCCTGTCACACTTCCTAGAACTTTTACCATAGAGAAATACTACCACTTTGTACATGTTGTTAACATAGAATTATTAGACATAGAGTTAGATTAAGTCTTTAATATAGTCAGTGCAACACAGGAGATTAGCAAGACAAGCCAAACAAAATCACTATTTAAATACCATGATTATCTGCGAAACAAAGTAAACCACTTAATCATTAATAAGCATAAAAACAGAAAAAGACGCTGCCTTATCAACGGCCTGGGCAAAGCTATCTCTTGGCTAACCGGCAATATGGACGCGGACGATAAAGAACATTATGATAAAGTAATAGAAACCCTGGATAGCAATTCACACCATCTCGAAAACAATATAAAAATCCAAATAGCAATAAATAAAAAGTTAATAGAGGAATTTATTCAGTTATTCAAGCAAATAACAACCAAGTAAAACAATTACTTTCCAACCCGGAACTTACCCAACTTGAAATTAATCAACAGTATTATTCCCTCCTTCTTAATCTAATTATTATAGGAAACGAAATCAATGACATGGAGAATTCTATAGAGTTTGTAGAAGTAATACCATTCACTCTAGTATCTTAACCTACGAAGACCTCGAATCCTTGCAGAAGAAATATAATGTAACGTTCATAAGTTCAAAATTTGAAGCACTCTGGCAATTAAATAAATTAGATTGTTCAATTAAAAATAAAAACATTTATTACTTCATTAAAGTTCAATTGCAAAGTTATCCTCTCCAAGCATATTTTCTTCTCTCATACCCAATAGAGAAAAATGATCACATTGTAACATTTCAAGTACATCCTCCCTTAATATTAAAAACTAGCTAAACCTGGCCACTCTTAGCTGTGGCTCAGTTGATTTTAATTATTAGGGAAGTAAATAGACGTATGATAGCTAACATAGATTCAGCAAAAAACACATCAATCAATTTATACCCTACTTTGCGTTGCTGTGAACTGAAAGGAAAGAAAGAAAAAATGTTTTTAACTGAATGTATGTTTTTAAGAGCTGAATGCGCTGTTCTACCTCCTTCCATCAACGTAGCAGCATTACCTGAAGAAGCAAGTGCTAACGCAATATGGCCATTTGAACGGATTTTAGCCAGGATTAAGGAAATTAAGAACGTTTTTCCAGTTCCACCTGGAGCGTTCAAAAAGTGAATCCACCGGATTGGTTGGTCACAGCTTCTATGATGGCATCAACTCCTCAAGAATGCTATCTTTTATTCTTGAAGGAGTTTCAGTGTATTTTCTTGGACGAATAGCTGTAATCATTTTTGGTGTCTGAGCAGTTCTCTCTCGAACGTTGCATTGATCGATCTGTTCGGTACTGTTAGTCTCAATAGTACCAACAACTTGCCACAGATTGCAAGACAAAGATCATCAATGAAGATTAGCGCTTCATTGTATATTTCTTCTGTGAAATCCAAGCCATGATTGCGTTTCTTGACGTTTTCTGTGCAGAACATCTTCGGCAAAGAGCGCGCCACGACCGTAACGCGTCTGCGTCTGTCTATTCCTGCCAAACTCAGGAAAAGGCTCGGAATTTTTCGTTTCCGTGGGAACATTGGAATAAAAAGTATATATAAACACTCTTATATAGAAATGTAACGTTCTGTAAAAATTTCAAGTCAATTCATTGACTACTTTTCGAGTTTTTCGGCCACAAATATACGGATGCTGAATTTTTGTATATATATAGACTAATAACGAGTTATTTACAGCCAGATATGAAGAATTAAAGACTCATTTTAATGTTATAATAAAACCAAGGTTAATGACAAATGTATATCTCAAATTATAACAAATGCTAAACTTTCAAATTGTAAAACTATGTATACATCTAGTACACCCTTTAATAAATACATTCCTCTTGTAGGCTATTATCTAGCATTTAGAAATAACAAAATTGTAGTAAATAATAAGAATAATAATGATAGAGTATTTCTTACTAATACGAGGTTAATTAAAACAGGCAATGATGAACTTATATTAAATAATAAAGTCATCCCTATGTATAAAGACTATAAAGCTGAAATAACAAATATGCCGGAACCTAATCATAGAAATTTAAATATAACATTTGAAAACCTACGCAATTAAAAATAAAAATGGAGCCATTTGAATATTTGGAAGATACACCCAGTTACACAAATCACATATATTACATTGTTATTTTAATGATCCTTCTATTAGTTATAGCTATTGCGTTATGCGTTTACTGCCGCCTACTTCTCAAGAAACGAAGAGAGCAGCAA
>JAAEAF010004134.1:7873-22870 GCA_011037195.1 Triatoma infestans
TGATGTGTAAGTACGTGCCACACTAAGACATCTCTCCTAGTATATTGACCTTAGGGGAGGTCGGTGGCCGGGGTGGCGACGCTTGTTAACAGATGGTGGCCAGATGGCCTCTTGAGTGTACATTGACCCTTGTATGAAGGAAATACAGGCCAGGTATTCATTGACCCTTGTATGAAAGGGTATTGCCGGCGGTTCTTTTGACTGTATATTGACCCCTGTTTGAAAGGGTTTTGCCGCGGTTCTTGACCTGCAGATAGCGGCTGGCTGGATCCTTTTCCAAATTCCAACCACTAGTTATAATTTTTATATTTATTTAAAAATTATATCTTCTTCTTCTTCTTGCCATCACATCATTTCTTTTAATATAACTTAATAATTTACAAAAAAAAATTTTCCCAAAAAGAAAATGCTTCAAATAAAAATGATACATTGTTTACATGTGTAGAAAGCTGGAAAGTTTAAAGAAAATCATTGGAGCTTTTTTCGAAGAAAATTTGCGAAAAAACTGAAAACAATTCATTCAACGAAGTGGCCATATCTGGTTGATGGATTTTGTCCGAAACTTCCGTTCTAATACGAAGTTTGAGCTTCCTGCGTTTTTTCGTTTTTGAAATATTTTTGACGCACACAAAGCTACCATTCGCTAAAAACATTTTCCTTAACTTAGCGAACCTCAAAACGTGTATTTTGCGGTGGAACACAATTTTGAACATTTGACAAGATCGTAAAAAAGAGAAAGCAAAACGTTTTTCACCCCCAGGAGACCAAGCAAGTTGTACTGGGGTACAATGAATGTTCAACTTAGAAAATCTGATGTGATAGCAATATATTTTCTTTATACACCACTAGACAGGAAGTAAACAGTTCTATTTATCACAAAAATACAATCCTAACTTTATCGGTAATGAGAAATAATTTTTTTCAAATGAAAAATTGTAGCTTTTAATATTATAAATAAATATAATAATAATAATAATAATAATAATAATAGTGATAATAATAAAATATAATATAAGTTAATAAATTTAAATAAAAAGTGAAACCAAATTTGAAATTTCGAACCTCTAGGAACTAAAATAGTTATCCATTGGGGAATAGTCTTGACAAATTTTTAAACATAAAATTTAAATGAATTCTATTTTAAAATATTTTCCTTGTTAACTGTTTGTCTAATAAGAAAAAATTATCGTAATTTTTTTTTTTATTATTATTACTGAAATGTTATTGGATGTGTTGAGTTGTTGTAGTTTGTAGTGGCTTGAGCGGTTTTGTAAAAGGGCTTGTAAGTATATATGTTTAAGACAGAAGTAATAAGAATAATTAGGAAAACACTGGTAGATTAAATTAAATATATTCTTTAATGATATTTAAATGCTATTCAGTAACACAGCAATATTAATTAATTTACTGAATTTAGTTGGAATAAACTCTTATGTTGTAACTTAAAACTGGCACAGTCCTGATGTGTTCTCCTCGGTGTCTACAACAAAACTTTCTTAATAAATGATCTAGAATAAAGACAAATCTCTATCACTGGCATGAGTTTAAGAGAGCGATTGCTGAAGCAAGTGTTCTAGCTTTGAAAGTAGAATGCAGACTGTTCCAAGAATGCCCTGCTCTAGTGGGAGAAGGATTTTCTCTTACAAAAGAGTTGGCCTAACGGATTCTTGAGCCTTTGTTTCTTTAATTGCAATGTCCTTATATTATAGTATCTGACTCTAAATACACCTTTTTTGAAGGTAAGTTCACTATTTATTTTCCAAAACTGCTTCACTTAAATATTGTCAAAATTCACTAAACTATTTTTCAAAACTATTATTTTTGCATTTCTTTCTTCCACTATATTACCTATTTAAATTTTATTTTGGAAGATCGTAAGTTTCAACCTCTTGCCCTTATTAGTAGGAAATCATGCGTCTATCATCCACAATATTGGACTAGCTCTATTGTATGGTTAATATTTGGGGCACTAAGGGATAAAAAATCCTAATTAATTGAAAGTTTCGTCCAATAGTGGGGGATATTTCCCATTTAATATTAAGTAATGTACATATATCCTGCGATAATAAAACCGTGTCACTTACTCAATGACTTGCAGTTTATCTGCCTTCATATATATCTACAAGGTGTCCCATTTAAACGGACCACTTTTAAAATAACTCAAACGAAGCAAAATATCTAAAAAGTGAACATAACGTTTGTTTAAGTATTCTCGCTCTACTTTGTGATGATGTTAATGTTTTTTTTTATTTTATTGCCGCCTTACACCTTAAACTGGTGGTTGAAAGTGGCGATTTCCTTTTGACCCCCACTTTTTACTTTCTCTTACTCCTAGTAAGAGGAAGTATTGTAATCGTGTCAAATTTTCGATATAGAATTTTCACCGGAAATATCCGTTTTTATGTGTGTGTGTATGTATGTATGTGAACAGCATAGCTCAAAAACGAAAAACCGTAGAAAGTTGAAACTTGATATTCCGTTTAAGTATCACCGTGGGATCTGACACTACGTTATCTGTAAAAATTTCTCAACCGGAAGTACCACTTGTCAATTATCATTTTGAGAACTGGAGTAAGAGAGAAAGTTGTGTGAGTGTTTCACATCAGATTTTTACTACTGCATTGAAAACTATTAAAAAAATGAAGAAAAATGCCGGTTATTTCACTTCAATATTTCAAACCTTGCCGAGATATTCAACCATAAAGATTGAATTTTCTTCGTTTTTTTCCTATTTCTTTGTTTCATTAACTAAAAGTTAAAAGCGGATTTTCTTATTAATGTCGAATAAATAAAAGAGCTCAAATGCTGACAACACTTAAAACCTATTTTAGAACCATTAGGGACTTAAATATCAGGTAAAACATCATTAAAACAAAACAATTTTCCAGTTTATTTACAAAAATTGATAAAAAAATATTTCCTATTTATTCAAAATGACTGTTAATGTTTGGTGCGGAATGGTTGGAGACAAAACTATTGGCCCATACTTTCCGCCATGTACCTTAAATGGGCAAGAATACGCTCATTTCATCTCGCCAAAAGTTACATCAGTTGCTGGAGGATGTGCTATTGAATGTCAGAACGAGAATGTGGTTCCAACAAGATGGTTGTCCCGAGCAGTAAGCCTTAGTGGCGTGGAGAGAAGTGAATGAAATGTCCAGTAACAGCTGGATCGTGAGACTGAGACCGCCAAGCAGGCCTTTCAGACCGCCAGATTTAAGCCCTCTTGATTGATTCTTTCTTTGGTGATGTCTCAAAAAAAAAAAAAAAAAAAAAAAAAAAAAAAAAAGTATACCAAGAAACCAACAACTCCATAAGCTCCTAGAGAAGACTTAAGCCAAACCTGTTTAGCAATTCCGGCAGACATGATACGATTAGCAACTTCATATGTTGGGCAGCGACTGCCCTTGTGCCGTTTAAGTCGAAGAAGTCATTTTGAATAAATAGGAAATATTTTTTTAATCGATTTTTGTAAATAAACTGGAAAATTGTTTTGATTTAATGATGTTTTACCTGATTTTTAGGTCCCTTATGGTTTTAAAATAGCTTTTAAGTTTTAACAGCATTTGAACTCTCTTATTTATTCAAAATTACTATGAAAATCCGCTTTTAATTTTAGTTCACGAAACGGAAAAATGGGAAAAAAAGACGAAAAGTGAGTAGTTATGATTGAATATCTCGGCAACGGTTTGAAATATTGAATTGAAATTAACGGCATTTTAGAGTTCGGTGGCCTTGGGTGGCTTGGCCACTGTTTTTCAGTCTGAGGTGGTGGGCATCATTGAATGCTGCCACCTGGTGGGGGAGTGGCAGGGAGAGTTCAAGGAAGTGCGGATTTTCTCGGATAGCCAAGCCGCACTAAGGGCTTTGAGTAAGCCTTGGTGGAGTTCGAAATTAGTGGGAGAATGTCGGAGGAAGCTCAACGCTTTGGCTCGGAGGGGTAAGGTGCATCTCTATTGGATACCCGGACATGCGGGAATAGAGGGCAATGAGAGGGCGGATCGGCTGGCCAGGGAGGGATCATCATTACCATTCTGTGGTCCTGAACCAGCCCTGGCCGTTACAAAGACGTTTCGCGACAAACAGATTAGACTTTGGGAGACGAGAGCTTTGGAGAAATGCTGGGGGGACACGCAGGGGTGCCTCCAAGCTAAAAGATTTATAAAGGCAGGTAAGCAGAGAATTTCGGAGTATCTCCTGTCTCTTAGTAGGACGGGTTTGAGGACCTTGGTAGGAATAGTGACTGGACACACTTGGGTGTCCAGCCACTTGTTTAACATAGGAAAGACGCGGAGTCCCATTTGTCAGAACTGTGATGACGGAGTTAGGGAAACGGTTATCACTACTTATGTCAGTGTCCCCGTTTCGCTGGAACTAGGTTTCGTATATTTGGGAGGACACCACTCTCGCAGGATTGTCTAGGCGAGTTGGAGTATAGGGATATCTTGAGATATTGTAGATTAACCGGCAAGTTACCGGGGGAGACTAATTAAGGGGTTACGGGGGGTATCGGGGGGATAAGAGCCATATAGGCTTAGGTCCCGCGCCTTTGGGCACCCGTTTCCGATAATAATAATGATAATAACGGCATTTTTGTTCATTTTTTTAATAGTTTTCAATACAGTAGTTGAAAGTGGGGGGCCAAAATAAATTGCCACATTCAACCACCGATTTAAGGTGCAAGGCGGCAATAAAATCAAAAAACATTAACACTATCATAAACAAGAACGAAAATACTTCAACAAACATTATGTTCACTTTTTAGATATCTTGCTTCGTTTAAGAGTTATTTCAAAAGTGGCCCGTTTAAATGGGACACCCTGTATATGCGTGTTTATATATATATAGAGAGAGAGAGAGAGAAAGGAGCGAGAGAGATAGATTTAAGAATTACTGGATAAAAAATTACTCACACATCTATTTACAAAATTTTCTGATAATTTGTTTTTTTGCGCCCTTTCTATTCTTTCTATTGTTTTCTCCCCTCCATCTTTCCACTTTCATTACTCTTTGGAAAATAATTATATACTTAATGGAATTAACTCGATTGTAACTATCTAAAACATATTAGTATAATACTGTGTTGAGAAGGATGGAAAATTAAAGTTTATTTCAAAGTAAATGAAGGAGAACATATTAGGGAATTTATTGTTAACATCACTTCAGGCAACAGGCAATTTCCATAACTACTAAAACTGTCAAGTTTCTCCTGTTTTTAGAATAAATTATCCATTTATTGTGAATATAGTTAATGAAACTTTAACAACAGTTCATTAAAATAGTAGCGTTTGACATTAAACTAATACATTGACATTTATTTATTTAAAAGGTTTTTTTTATTTTTATTAAAAAAGCCTAGGATATACCAATTTGATAAAAAGAGTAAGTATTGTGATGTCCAATTTTCAAAAATTAAGATTTCAAGAAATACTTGTCCTGGAGATTCTAAATTATGAAAAAAAACTGTTTCTAAGAAAATTAACCTAACTAATACAAATTATCAACCTTATTAATACATTATACCTTCCAAAAAACAAATTTACTCATCCCCCCCCTAATGTAAATAATTATTAAAAAATAAAAATAATCTGTGTGAAACACTCACACGACATTCTGTTACTCATTTTACATAGTTATAATTGACTAATTCTCGTCATACATTTAATTCTTACTAAATGGGAATCCGAACTTCATAGAACGGCTTTTTTTTGCGGAAGCATAATCTCTCCCTGTCCCTCAAAACTCCCCTTAAATAAATCTTCTCCGTATAAGTTTCAAACAAAAGTAATAAACCTTTATATGTATAATTAGTAAATCAATAAAACGTTTCGGAGTTTTTATCGAGAAAATCGCAGAAAACTGTTCAGTAAAGCAACGCTTCCGGTCAACCGATATTTAATTCTGTTTAATATTATATGGATGATAGAATTGTATAATAAAATAAAATAGCTCTTTAGAGGAAAGCATAAACCCACCCCTTCCCCGGATAAGTGTTATAAAATAAATATTGTAGCTAATTGTATGTGTAATTAATAAGCCAAGTTTAAAGCAAATGATTGGAGCTATTTTTGAGAAAATCGCAAAAAAAACTGTGAAAATTTATTCAGTTACGTGATACTTCCGGTTGACAAATTTCATCAAAAAAAACTTATTGTCAGGTCTTTTGGGTGGAACTTAAAACGAAATTTTAAGTTTGAACTTTCTGCAATTTTTCCATTTTTAAGATATGATGATCTACATACACACACACACACACTTCTAAAACCACTTTTTTGGACTCAGAGGACTTCAAAACACGTATTTCTGGTGAAAACTCGATATAGAAACTTTGACAAGATCCCAATACTTCCTCTTACTAGAACTAGGAAAAAAATAATAAATAAATAAATAAAACCTGGCCCGAGGGTAAAGTCCTGCCTAGTTTAGAAATAATTTGAGTAAACATAGGGAAATAATGGCAAGTGTAAACTGGACAATACACCTGAACAAAAGTAACAAACATTCAGCAGCAATGCTGGGGTGGGGGGGTCGTTGTGTGGATTCTATTGATAAGAGTGTGTTATCTACAGACATTCTCATTGTTCCACTTTATCTAAACTCTACTGCGTTATGTTTTAGAAATTTAAACCTTACATTTCAACCACTCCCTGATATATTCATTGATCTAATATTTATTTTGTTTACAGGTTATTTTGAAAAGCTCTAAACCGTTTGTTAATATCAATTATATCGACTATAAATTTTTATATTTTTTTTTTTCACTTTTTGTCATTAAAAGTTGATTGCGGAGCCAACGGCGGCTGCTTGTCTTCGAGTGTTGGAAGGAATTGTGGTTAAGGACAAGTTAGCTGCTAAAGGTGTGTTGATAAGTTTTTTTTTTTTTAATCAGATTGTAGCAATTGTTGGCCGTTAGAAATGATCAGATGTATCTGTTAGTTGGCTGATCGGCCCGGGGGGTATCACAAGAAAACACCCAAAAGTTTTTTAAGTGTTTTTTATTAATAACCCGACGTTTCGACAAACATTGTTTGTCTTCTTCATACACTCATAACCACAGTCATAATTGAACATGCAGTAATAAGACATTCAAATTTTCCCATTCTAAGGTCTGTTGTAACATTTCCATAATTTTTTTCTATACGAGTATCTGTATTTATCTTTGTATTTTGTTTTAGTTAGTTTTCCATTACAATTTTTATTTTTATTGTTCTATTGCCATATTTTTTTGTTTTGTTCTGTTAATGCAAGCTAGATTTTTATGTATATTTTTTCTTTATAGATAGCCCCTGAAGAAGACAAACAATGTTTGTCGAAACGTCGGGTTATTAATTAAAAAACACATAAAAAACTTTTGGGTGTTTTCTTGTGATACCCCCTGGCCGATCAGCCAACTAACAGATACATCTGATTTTTTTTTTGTGAAATTGATTGTAACGAGATTTAGCAAGTTAGAATGCGTCGGAGGATTTTAAATTGAAGAGTTTATTGATATTAGATCGTTTAGCTGATCTGTGAATTCCATATAGATGCTATGTGAGATAGATACAGTCGTCTTTTATAGTGAAATATTAGTTTGATCGGGTGCCAAATAATCTGGCTTAGGAGCTTGTATATTTTGTTTAGTTCGAAATTCGTTTAAGTCGTTTTTGAAGGTTCCAGGTGAGTCTCTTGTCGAGGTACAGTCCAAGGTACTGCACATGGTGAGCTGAAGTAATAGAAGAACTATATAAGTAGATAAGTGCAAGAGATTTTCGTTTTAATTTAAAGATTATGTGATGTAATTTATGAATGAATTATGTTAGTGTGAGATTAGAAAAATGACCTTTTCACATTAAGTACGCTTTTGAGACTACTAATACAAAGTATATTTTCTCTAGAATTCGATCAGTATGTTCTTGTATATGTATTGTATGTGGGTGTCTTGTTTTTGTGACCGTCAGGTGTATTTGTTCAAAGTACAGCTCTGACATTCCATTCCAGTGACCCTAAAATCAAGGGCAGGATGGACCCACCATGGCAGACCAGGGACATGTAGTTCAAGGAGGGCTCCAGGGGGGGGCATGCAGTGCTGGCATGTATGAGGTGAAGCCGGAGATACTCATTGAGAGGCCTCTTGGCAATTACTCCACGGTATTCCAGGCCAAAATTTTTGCAATCAAGGTCTGTGCTGAGGAAAACCTGAGAATGGCCTCTAGAAATAGGGAGATTCACATCTTTTCGGACTGCCTGGCTGTACTGAAGGCCCTTGTCGCCTTCAGAATCACCTCATCCCTGGACAGGGAGTGCAGAGAATCTTTTACACAACTTTCCCGACACAATAAAGTTCGGCTGGAGTAGGTATTGGACATGTGGAGATTAGAGGTAATGAAACAGCCGACCGTCAGGAATAGGGCGAATACTCCGTTCTGTGGTCCAGAACATTTTCTAACCAAAGGGACAGTAAGCACATCTCTCAGAGAATGGCTTCGGACCGGAGAGAATACGACACAATCTAGAAACAAAGTCCAAGAGCCAAACATAGCAAGATGATTATCTCGAATCCGTGTAAATGTAGCAGCAAAGAGACGAGGGCATGGCAGGGTCAAGCAACACCCACACACAAGGTGGGGATAAATAACTCAGAACCTTTGTGTAGATTATGTCAGGAGAAGGAGAAAACGGTCTAACACCTGTTGTTCGATTGTGTTGCAATCGCTAGATTGCGCTATGTGATCTTTGGCACATTGAGACCAGAGGAGATAATAGAGCAACAACAATTGGTTGAGGAAGCCTTCAACCGAATCCTGAAGCTTCTGGAGCTTCCCAGTTTTTTCTCACGATGCTGGCTCAATACTGACTTTGCCCTCACGGGGATCGAACCAAAGTCGAGGCGTGAGGACAGTGCCTCTGATATAGTTATATATTTATGTTTGCTGTAGAAAAATATATCGTTACAATAGAGTTATGTTTAACATCGACTAAGATACAAAAGACATTAGATTAACAGCCTCTGATATAGTTGAAATTAGAGATTTGTGAGGCTTATTTTTGCAATTGTGATGATGAATATAACTCACCATCATCACAATCAAAATGTTTTATTGTGGTGCGTTAATTTTTATATTAAATTAAGAAAAGAAGTATTATAATATTAAACAGTTTGAATTTATACCATTATTCAAGAACGTTGAGTGAAGGTCCTGAGTAGATTGTAGATTGTTGTAGGGGATTATCGCACTGCGACCTGAAAGATCTATCTTTGCTATGTATGAACTTTCATCAAGCAAAGCAAACAAATTACCTTCACAGACTGAGTCAACTTTTCTCCTTATTCTCATGCATATTTTCATTATTTTTTTTTATATATCACCTTTTACAAATTAATTAAACTTTAATTAGATTATTAGAACAAGTTGTTTTTTTGATGAATTTTTTAAATAAAAAGTTTTGAGAAATGCTGCTACATAATTGTGCCCCCCGGAGCCTTCTCAGTGCACTGCTGGCCTCCAAGCAGTTCTCTAGCAACAGACAACACTGCTCATCACCGTACAGTGAGTTGTAGATGCTCCTAGGAAGAGAAAATCTAAGGGCAGAATGCTAGATTTGAACACGGGACCTCCGCGTTGCTAGTCCAGCGCGCTACAACTGAGCTCATCAGTTCTCTCTTTTATCTTACGCCAATCAACTAGGGACTGAGACCCTAGTTTGTGAACTGTGTTTTCCTTGTCTGTAAAGTGTAGAGAGTTTAAGTATATTGTGTACTGTTCTGACGAAGTGCATGGAATACTGACTGTAGTAACCCGTGGGGTCGCTACTCCCCAAGTAACTGCATGCAACAGATACCCCTTGTGGGCAAAGGTCCTGCGTAAGTGGCAAACGATAATTTGTGTAAATTTAAAATTTGTGTGTAGTTTTTGATTTTTCTATTTAAATTCGTATTTATTATTTTATGTACATAACAAATTTGCTAAAGTATAAACTAAGTTTAAAGGAACATCTTTCCCAATAAATATTTTCATCTTATTAAACCGAACGTTTTGATAAATAAGAACTAAATACAATAGATATCTTCAGAATGTGGGTGGCACAGACAGGTGTATCATTCATCTGACCTTTGTGACATACATTCCCATTGAAAATATCACTATTACGTCAAAGCATATTGGCATTTACCAAACATAGTTTTAGTTTTAGTACACATATTGAAAACTATACACTTCGATTTCTTTTTCCAAATACTTTATGAGAAAAGAAATATTTTAACAACGGTTAAGTTTGAAGACCTCCTTTAATCTGTTTCATCGTTATCTCGTCGCTACTTCTTACTACTGCTGCGTCTTTCCACACCACATTGTCGACTTAATACTAACATTTGATTAGAGTTTAATATCGGAAATTCTTCTTTTTAACACTTATTATATTTACATCTGTATCTTTCCAACGACTTCTATGTAAGTCATAGAATAGCGTCTTCTTTCTGTGGACTGAAATTGAGAAATGGGTACGAGGAAAGATATTCGTATGCTTATGCACATGAGATTTCTTTCGTATATTTGAACGAATTAGAGGTTAGCTGCCCACTCTATGACATCATCAATCTCTCATTAATTTTTATCCGTATTGAAGAAGTTATGAATTCAGTACGAAGTAAATTTAATTAATGAGAGCTCCGGATCATTTGCCCAATGCACACATATTAAATTTATCCATTATATCTAAAACTTTAATTCAAATTAAGCTGAAAACTAAATTATGTATGAACTTTCATCAAGCAAAGCAAACAAATTACCTTCACAGACTGAGTCAACTTTTCTCCATATTCTCATGCATATTTTCATTATTTTTTTTTATATATCACCTTTTACAAATTAATTAAACTTTAATTAGATTATTAGAACAAGTTGTTTTTTTGATGAATTTTTTAAATAAAAAGTTTTGAGAAATGCTGCTACATAATGCTGTTTGTTACAACGAAAATCACCGAACATTCTCGACTAAGCCCGATTGTAAAAGACTACTGCATTTGCACATACGTAAGAAAATCATAAACCTAACAGTGTAAACATGTATTTATGGTAGCTTTAAATTTACTACTTTACTATAACTTGTTAACTTCTAACCGGAGATTATTAAAGTTGGCTTCAATTTAAACTGAGTTGTTTACTCCTCTCTCGGCACCGGAAAATATTTGTGTGAATTACTTGGTTTATATTTATATATTTATTTATTACTTGTAAGTTTTACATTATACTTTTACATTTGGAGTCGCCCTCATACATAATATATAAAATAATTAAAAAAAAATTCAAATCAAAAATTACAATAGTTATAACTGATTAGTAAGTCAAATAATTTTTGCCTTAAAAACATTAACGTTCACATCATGTTGGAAGATTTCGACACCAGTAATTAAAATACATAATCGTAATAACTCATTATTAAACTAGAACAAACATAGTTAACCAGAAATGAGAATTATTGACTACTTTAACACTTTCGGAAGATCCAGATTTAATTAAAATTAATATATATCCACAACCCCTAATTTTCATTGAGTAAATTCATCATAGGTAAGTTTTTTTACATACCCATGATGTTTGAAGGCTATAACATTTGGAAACTGGTATAAAGCTTATATTAGAATGCGTTAGAGTTGAATATAAATTATATATGTAAAATATTGAATTATAATTCTGGCCGACTACCGTATGTTGTAGCTGCCATGGAGGCTATTAAAACATAGAGAAGTCCCATGGTTTAAAGAATTCCAATTTAAAGAATTGGCAGAATATCTAGACTGTGTAATGACAAGCTAATGTCAAAGCCTTTACAAAATATAACAAAAAGAAAGAATAATTTATAACTAGTGGCCCCACAGCCGGCCGCTGCCTTTTCAATACAAAGGTATCAAAGACAAACACCGATAAAGTCCTGTCTATTGAACAGAAGCCACCTGGTCGACCAAATCTGGCCACTGACCTGAATCACTGGTTGCCGACCTAACCAAGGTCGCACGCTACTAGAGATGTCTGAGTGTGAGAACTTACTTACTCACTCGGCAGTGTGTGAGTAAGACTAATATAAACTTCGCCCCACTGGAAGAGGGGATTATTATTATATCAGTAGCGACAGTATCATCAGCATCATTAGATCATTATATCATCAATCATTATACCAGTAGCCACGTTATTATATCAGTATCATTTTACAGCAGCAGTTATACTTGAGTTCCGAGCGCGTCCCTATACAAGGTTTTACTTATAATTATTTTCATAGTTGTGCATATTAGTTTATTTATTATAATCATTTTAAATTATTTGTTATTTAACTCTTAAAATTATTTATTTACTTTTATCAAATCATATTAATTGTAGTTACCATTAGGCTCATTCAAATTATTGTTAAAATATATTCTATTTTTATTAATTCAGTGTTAGTAATTCAAGCAATAACTCTCTAAACTAACTTCCGCCTAATAAATCCCTCTTCAAGACATCTAACTTCATACCTCAGGAATCACGGCAATTGATTCCACTACAACTGTATTCTAGATAGAGAACTTATTACATTAAATAGATGATATGAGCAGATTGGTAAATGTAATTAATAGAGGAATAGAAAATTTTAGAAAGGGGCTATTTATTTTGGTATCTGGTGCGGAGTATCATTTATTGTATAAAAAACTTAATTATAATATTACATATATTGTTGTTGAGGTGGTTGATGAATTTACTTTGGATTTAATTAGAACAATATTTAAAGCAAGATGCAAATTATTTAATTTAAATTATAAACCATGGATAAATGATATATTGTGTATACCTGTTCAATGTGTAATTTAAATGAAGATGAAAATATGTTTTATATAATAGGTAACTGTCCTATTTGCTAGTGGATTTAGGAAAAAGTATTTGGTACAAAATGTTTTAAATGAACAAGTTATTATGTGGTTAAACGGTAAGGATTGGCATAAATTGTAGATTTTTTTTAAAATGGTTTTAAAGTACAGACAATTTTTAGATTCTGAATTTAACTTTAATTAAGATGTATAAATTTCTTTCTCATAAATTAATTGTAAGTGAGATGATTGTATTTTAGTTTTTTCCTTTTTTATTGTTAAATAAAAACTTAAAAATTAATCCGAAGGACAACTCCTGGCAGACGGAATCCCATTGCATAACGAGTGTTTTTTTTTGTATTTAATGTGTAACAATATTATACATTTGAGTAAATAAACACATTTATCTATCTATATATCTCATGTTTGAAGGCTGTCAGGCACCGAAACGTCATTTTTTTTTGTTTACAATTTTTCTGTTTTCATTAAAATAACTAACGAGTAACAATGACTGCACATTATCTACGAAATTGATAATGTCTTCCTTCTGAGATCACTTACTATTCACTTGAGAGTTTAATTTTGTTCGTCTTCCTTTTCTTGAACACCATAGTTGTTTAGAAGGGGTGATTTTGATTTTGTTATACGTATATTAATTGTTAAAAGTAACTTATTCTTTAAATTAACTAAGATCATGGCTTATTCTTTTCGAGAAAAATATAAATTAATATTGTCATTTCTATAAGAGGAAGTACTGCCCGTATTAAATTTTCAAAAATTAAAACCGAAAACCGGAAATACATATATTTTTGAAAGTCCTCTAAGTACGAAAAAATTATTTTTAGAAATTAGTTTTGTGGGTGTAACAAGCCATTGATATGCTCTTATTTAATAATTACATGCAGCAAGTATAATTGGATATTTCTAAAAACTTAAAATTCATATTAAAGATATCTTATTATCTCTGGGAAACTTATAAAACAGAAATATTAGCTAGAATAATCAGGTACGTATTTAGAAACGATGTTTTCATACAAAAAATTCTCAGCATTCAATGGCACTAAGGTTTAGCGAGAAATAAAGTGAAATTTAATACTGCAAACTTCGGTAGAGTTTTAATAAAGGAGAGAAAGTGGAGACGGGTGGGATGCACTTAAGGAAAGCGGATAGAGCCATCAGTGGAGAGAACATTAGATTGGTCCAGTCTGAGAGATAGTGAAAAAAAATGTGGAAGGAAAGAAAAGTGTAGTAGCTAGGTAGAGAAGGAAACAGGAAAATCCTGAGGGAAGTAAGAAGATTGACAGCGGACCTGAAATGCTTTAGGGAAGAGCTCTCGTTTATGCTTCAAACTAGAAATACACTACAGGATTTAAGAAGATATAATAATAAGAGATGCCCAGATTTCTTTTGTGCCCCTAAGAGAATATTTTATTGGTTATGGTTTTTATTTGTTGTTGTAGAAGTGATATAAAATATTGAATTGTAAAAACTAAAATTTTGATCATGATTTACTATCTGGAATAATAACTCAAATATTCCGTTAATTTTTCAAAATTTTTTGTTCGAATAACGTAATGCAATTTTTACTTACTCTTACTACTACTACACGTATTTTAGAAAGAGGAAGTATTGCGATCGTGTCAAATACTCGAAATTGAGTATTCACCGGAAATACATGTTTTGAGGTCCCCTGAGTAAATAAAACATGCTTTTACCAAATGGTCTGTGCGTGTGTTGTGTGTCTGTATGAGTGGCGGTGTATATGTGCGTATGTCTATGGTGGGTGAACAAATTATCTCGAAAACAAAATATTGCAGAAAACTAAAAAATTCATGGTGGAATTTTAGTACAAACATAACAGGCAGGTTTTTGGCAGGGTAAGCGCGATATGGTCATTCTACCATTTATCACGAGATGCTTTTAAGGATTCCCATTACAGGTTTCCCTTTTGATAGGATATTGAAGACTTTTGTCTTTGGTCATTCCTGAGAATTATCTCCGATGCTAAAGGGACGGTTCTAGGATGGATGGAAGTCTGGGGTTACCGTCTATTTTGAGACCATTTGGTGGTGCCTCTTGGTGAGTGGGCCACCGTTTTCCAGGCTGAGAGGTTTATGCAATTCTTTGTTGTATTTTGGATGAGAGGGTGCGTAACACTAATTTAAAAGGTGTTTGTATCT
>JAAEAF010004135.1:0-18829 GCA_011037195.1 Triatoma infestans
AACGTTTCGCCCATATGAGTCTCTTCAGAGTTATTACTATACATTGAAAGCTAAGCGGGGCAAATCGGTTGTAAGCGGGTGCAGATTTGGTTCCAAACATAGATGTAATAACACAGTTGGACCGGATTTCAATTGAAATATTTGGGGGCGGGGAGACGGGAGTGAATTCACAGTAGCGTTAAGCTTCCCTCTTAAGTACAATATCGAAATACTATTAACAAGAAGTGCGATTTTACAGAATAAGTTTTTTTTAATTATTTGGCAATTTTGTCTAAATCAATTACTATGATTTTGTTTAAACTTGGTACGCTAACAGTACAGATCTAAACCTATCATTTTTATTTGTAACATTATGTGAAAAAAATTGATTCTAGTTAGTACTGTGGAAATTGTAGTGTTAAATTTCACATGTTATTTGGGATTGGTTCAATGTTATTAACGCTAATTTCTGGACTATATTGTAATCACTTCTACTATCTTTCTTAATGAACATTTAAACTCATGTGCCTTTGTTAATTAAAAAGTTTTCTTTTCTTTTTTTGACCTCTGCCAAACATCATTTTGCTTGTTTCCATTAACAACGGCAAAAGAAACTATTATATTTATTAATTTATATTTTAAATTGTAAAAAAATGTAATGGTACTACTAATATTGTTACTATTAAGAAAATATAAACAAGAAAATTGAAACTTGATAACAAGACATTAAACCACTTTTATTATCATATGTTTCACATATTATATATACGTCACAGTATTCCCCTTCCAATGTATTGTTTCATGACTTTCAAATGGAATGCATACAAGTGTACACAGCATTAGTAGCTAAGGAAGCACATTTCTCGAAAGCACTTAACACACGTACGTAATCAAGTATTACATAATTTAAGATTTTAATCTAAAGCGGTTACATCATTATTTTGAAGCGAACTGATTGGGCAATTTTCGTATTACACTTGGACCTTCTTTCATTTTATGTTCGTCTAATGACACCGCTTCACTGATCTTTTTTTTAAGAAAGTATAAATCAACGCTTTTTTCAGGAACCATATATCATCAAAAGCCACTTTCGTTGTCCGTTACATTGTGGGCAACATCTACTTTACTAACTGTATTACTTGTAGTTGTTGTGGTGTTCTTACACAGATTTTAGTTTTAGGTTAGTTTAAAAACAAAAAAAAGTATGCTTGCATATTTGGATGATGTATGATGTATGTGAATGTTGTGTGAATGCATATTGTGTGAAATGTTGAGTGGAATGCATAATTATAAAAAACCATATTTAGGTATACATGCGTGCGTGGATGCCATATATGAATGTTGTGTAAAAAGTGGAATATTGACTGGAATGCATAATTATAAAAAACTTAATTATAAAAATCGCTTAATTTTAAATTATGTTAGTTTAAATCGTTATTTAATTTAATTTTTAATTTATTTTATATATTTTATATTTTATTTTGACTAGTTAATTGTAAAGTAAATCTCCCTCCAACATTAGAGTTTAAAAATTAGACCCCCACGTGTTGTTTCCATTGTAAGAAAAATTTGCCCTTTAACAACCCAAACACGTGTTTTCCCACCCAGCTGACCATACCCCTTGACCTAGTTTAAGAGTTTAGTTTTAAATACAGTTAAAAACACCAGTCAGTGTGTAAAACTGAATTTGCTTTGTGCAAGTCTGTGTTGTCACACTGTCTGAAAAACGCATCCTGAAGATGGGCGAACGCCCGAAACCGGTCGATGACCACAAAATGAAGCGGGCTTCCACGGAAAATGTCTCTGATATATTACTTGTAATTACCCCTTATAATGATCCTCTTAAGCAATGATTACAAAATTTTGTTAAGAAAATGTTTATTTTAAAGAATTATATCAATGTGCAAGCAGGTGCTTGAAGAATTGTCCCTGGAGGATATAACATTCCGAAGAAGGGTGGATAAGCTTAAATACCTTGGGTTCTGTAATTAACAAAAAAGGCACGTGTAACGATGATATTAATGAAAAAAAATTACAGAATGGAAGAAGAGCTATCAGCTTGTTAAATAGACGGTTATGGAAGCCAGGACTCACAATACAGTCATGAGTCGATTGAACACACTCACATCATTGAAGGTGTGAGTGCAAAGCATGGTCTCCTACAAAAGCAGCGGCAGATAAGCAGATAGGCGACGGAGATGGATTTCCGGAAGAGAAGTACGCACCACTCTAGATTGGAGCGAATACGAAATGAGGAAATTAGAAGAGAAGCCACTTCACTTCACATTCTGCTTCCTCATCTGTGATGTTTTAAGCAGAGTTGGAGTAAGAGACCTTATGCGGATGCTTGAAGTTATATAGCCTAAAAGGGCCCTGGTAAGGGTCCCTCAAAACAGAAAGGAAAGCGGTATATCAAGGCAGGAGTGGATTAAAGGATCAGAGGAGCTAAAGGCAGGATGGGATTGTCTCCCACCGACTGCTTCTACTGATAGACTTGGAGAGTATTGATTCGTTCAGCCAGCCAGATGGATACCCCTTTGAATAAGATATAAGAGAAGTCTTATCTATATAAGAGAATCTATGTTATGTGGTATTTATTATTTATTCCTTTTATAAAAAAGTCTGGTGTGAAACACTCACAATACTATCTGTTACTTGGCAAATATTGTTCACACTTACAATTCTCATTAGTGATTAAAACCGTCGGTATTTTTATGGAGAAAAATCACAAAAAAACTGAAAAACCTATTCAGTGTAGTCGCACTTCCGCTCATCCGATTTTCTTCAAACTTTGGATTTTGACAACATATTTAATTCTAATTAATGCTATTTAGATGATAGAATTGTGTAATAAACTGAAATAGCACTTTAGAAGGTACCTTACCTTTATAATGGAGTTGTTGAGGAGAGAAATTAGGTTTGATTAAATGAATTTTACACTAACTGCACTGGACTTTATAATGAAAATGATAGAATGAATGGTATGAGTAAAGATTTGACAAGATGCGATATACAGTTGTATGGTTGTATCTGATAGATCCTTTAGATAGATTCCCACTGGCTTATATACACAGATTCTCCCACTCTAGTCTGCCTAAGTCAGAGAGTAGTCTCTGTTAACTCGAGAGGGCCTCTCTTCTCTCTGCTGTGGTTGCATTATCTTTGCGGTACCATTACACCTTCCTCTAAAAGTGCCCTTAAATGAATTTTCCTGGAGAAATGTTTCAAATAAAAATTATAGCTCTTTGTATTTTTTTTTGTAGTTGATATAACAAATTCAAAGAAAATCTTTAGAGCCGTTTTCGAGAAAATCACAAAAAAACTGAAAAACCATAAACTGTAAAGTGGCATTTCTGGTTGATGGATTTTACCCGAAATCTTCGTGTCTGCGCTCATCGCCGTGACACTCTTACTTGTCAAGACATAATAGTAGTATGAAATAAGCTATATAATTAACAACATCACAATTTAAAAAAACTACAGCTTTAATTAACACACAGCCTATAATCTACCTTTGTCATTGACGTTATAGACACTACGGTATAGCGCCATCCATTTCCAGGGCTAGTTTGCGAGTGGAGCCGCTAAACAAGAGTTGTAAAAGGACTTTTACTCAAGCTTATTTATTTATTATATTTTTTCCACATTTAAAAAATAACTGAATGATAATACTGTATGGTAATTCTAAAACAATGTTGGCTACTGAAAATGAGAAAGTTACTTTCAAAAAAAAAAAACGTTATAGAACATTAGCCTAAATTTAAGCAACATTTTTGTGGTTGTGGTTGGTTCGCAGACCCATATTTAAGTATTAAATGCGTGCGTGAATGACATGTATGAATTATGAAAGGTAAGATGCGAAATATGACATTGTTATCAAACAACCTGCTTATGTAGATTGATTGTTGTTTGATTGATTGTTTGTTTATTTTGTTTTGATTATTTTTTTTTAACAAAATATTATTTATTTATCTATACTATCTTACGATTATTCAACTCGTATTGTATTATTTCTTGTCAGTAACTATTTCACAACAACCCACGGCTGACACAGTGTTATTTCGCGCCGTTATAAATAAATAAATATAATAGTAAGATAGCATGGATAATGAATTTATGAAGTAACTCTCCCTCAAGCAACGTAGTTTAAGATATAGGCCCCTCCCCTATTTGTTGGATGTTTCCATTTTTAAAGAAAAATGTGCCCCTTTAAAGACCCAAACATGTATCAGAGACAGTTTCGTGGTAGCCTGCTTATTTTGGTGGTCATCGACCGGTTTTGGGCGTTCGCCCATCTTCAGGATGCGTTTTGTGAGACAGTGTGATGACACAGACTTGCACAGAGCAAATTCAGTTTATACACTGACTGGTCTTTTAAATTGTATTTTAAAACTAATCTCTTAAACTTGTTCAAAGGGAGATATGGTCAGCTGGGTGGGAAAGAAACACGTGTTTGGGTTGTTAAAGGGGCAAATTTTCCTTAAAATGGAAACAACACGTGGGGGTCTAATTTTTGAACTCTGTTGTTGGAGGGAGATTCACTTGGCGATTAAATAATCAGAATAACTTTAAAATTAAATTAAATAACGATTTCAAGCTAACACAATTTAAAATTAAGCAACTAAAATAATAAAAATTAAATACACATAAGCATATTAAGCATATTTTATAACATATATATCTATGTTATGTATAGATGCATATATTATACTATATATATTACAGTACGTACGTATCTAGACATATAACCATACATATACATATATATATATCACATATATACCTACCATGTGTATATTGTATATACACTCACATATATCATATATTGTATATATATGTCATGTTGTATACCATATTTATATATATATGACATTTGTATATATACCGCATACACATATGCGTGCATTCCACTCCACCTTTCACCTTTTTATACAACATTCACATATTTTTTTCTTATTAAACTAAAAGTATAATCTGTTTAAGCACTATTGGTCCATGTATACTAGTTCTGCTGGTTATTGCGTTTTTATTGTTGTGGGAAGAGTGTTTTGAATCATGGTTCACTGGCAAATTTTGTCTGTTCGTTTATTAATTTTTGTGTCTTGTCTATCACGGAAAATATCTCTGATGCTTTCCAGCTCTGCGGAACCAACCACCACAACAACTCAAACATGTGTTTTTCCCTCTCAGGTACCATCCCCTTCCCCCCTTTAACTTAGTTAGGCTTTGTTAAAACATTTAAAGACCAGCCAGTGTTTAAACTAAATTTGCTCAGTGCAAATATATGTTTGAAAAACGCATCCTGATGATGGGCAAACGCCCAAAATCATTTGCTAGTGAACCATTATTCAAAACACTCTTCCCACAATAACGATAGAAACGCAATTACCAGTACAGATAGTACTGATACATGGACCAAATAGTTCTTAAACAGATTTTAGTTTTAGTTTAGTTTTAAATCTGCTAGTTAAAAAAAACAAAAAAGAACATTTAAATACCCACATTTAAATATGCGTGTGTACATGGATGGTGTATGTGAATGTTGTATAAAAAAGGTGAAAGGTTGAGTGGAATGCATAATTTAAAAAAAAATGTAATTATTAAAAAACCATATTTAGGTATACATGTGTGCGTGGATGGCGTATGTGAATTGTGAAGGGTGAAATGCGAAATATGCTTAATGGCATCAAACAACATGCTCTTATTTATTGCTTGATTGTTTATTTTGTTTGATTATTTTAATTATTATTTTTATGTATATATATATGTATGTGTATTTTATGCTTATGTATATTTAATTTTTATTATTTTAATCGCGTAATTTTAAATTATGATAGTTAAAATCGTTATTATTTAATTTGAAATTTATTTTAATTATTTAATTGTAAAGTGAATCTCCCTCCAACAACAGAGTTTAAAAATTAGACCCCCCACATGTTGTTTCTAATTTAAGGAAAATTTGCCCCCTTTAACCACCCAAACACGTATTTCTTTTTCCACCCAGTTACCTTCACCGTAGTCCCCCTTGACCTAGTTTAAGAGTCTAGTTTTTAAATAAAATTAAAAACACCAGTCAGTGTGTAAAACTGAATTTATTCTGTGCAAGTCTAACAAACGCATCCTGAAGATGGGCGAACGCCCGAAACCGGTCGATGACCACAAAAAGAAGCAGGCTATCACGGAAAATATCTTTGATGCATAAGCAAAATTATATAATGTTTTCTAATATTTATAAATTGTTTTAAAATTGTTTAAAAAACAAATTTTTAAAGAATTTTTTATTTACATTAATATTATGTTTCATATATTTCAGCAATTTCATGTAAATATTAAAATTTGTTTAATTTAAAGTTGGCAACCCTGTCTATACTTTCAATCTCTTGATATTAAAAAAAAACACTTTTAATCTCAAATAAATTTTTAGCTACTGATTTTTTTTAGTGCATTAATTACAATGCAATTTTTTTAACCACTTTTCAATATTACAACTTGAAGTTTTTCTTCAAGAAATAGGGAATGAAGTTATTTTACTTTGTACGTATTCTTGACTTTTCTAAAAGGTAACTATAAATTTGGTGTTTCTGATCCTTACTCTGGAAACTTTAGCCTTACTGCCTGCCACTCTTTTTTCAGTTATCTATTTTCAGTCATGATCATCTATAAAATATCTGTCACTTTTCCACCAGAATGGAATTTATTAAATCCGTAAAATTTTGAAATGTCAAAGCCTAATAATATCAGTAACTAAAAAGTATTTCATTAGATGTTTAGGTAGTGCTAATTAATTTTTTAGTTTATATGAATTTTTAATTTTATTATTAGTATTTATTAGGTGGAAAGTTGGGATGTAAAGCATGGAAGGAGGTAAATTAAGGAAATACAGAGTCAAACTACGAGAGAGAGAGAGAGATATAGCCGTTGACTCTTGGCTAAAATTATTTCTTAAAATTGCTACCAAAGAACTCATTAAGAAAGTAATTAACAAAACGTTCTTCTTTGAACACATACATATACATGTATATACATGTGACAGTGTTTTGAACGTTAAGCTCATTCACATCCCCTGTGAACATTCTTACGCAATGAAGCAAATGTGGAAGTTCAGTCATTGAACAAACAAAATTATAACAGTTAACATGTTAAAAATAAGAATTATATTTTATTGAGGGCATTAAATGAAAATTTTAATTGAAGCATTTTGAACATTTGCATACTAACATCTTAATATTCTTTAATTTTACTTATTTTGAATATTGTTTCTTTATAGGAGGCAAGGGAATGAACGCAACGCGCTCCTAGCAATGCGGAGTTCCAGGGTTCGAGTCCAGAATTGCTGTCCTTCGATTTCCTCTTCCTAGAAGCCTGTACTGCTCACTGTCCAGACATAGACAATGCTGTCTGTAATAGAACACTGCCCAGAGGCCGGCAGTACACTCATTTTTACTAAATGTTCCAGTGCCTTCAATTTTATATTAAAGGGCAAATCTGAACTTAATAAAATGACTTTTTTGAGGGAAAGCCCACACTACACTAACTATCTCTCACCCTAAACTTCTTTAAATGAACTTGCTCGAGAAAATATTTCCAACAATAGTAATAGGTCTCTGTATTCATAGTTAATGTAAAAAATTTAATGAAATCTGTCGATTTTTTTTTTTTTTTTTTAATGGATAAAATCGTAGAAAACGGAAATAACTGTTTAGTAAACACGTACTTCGGATCTACCAGTTTTTCCCGGAAATTTAGGCAAACATATTTAATTCTAATGGCAGAATTACTAAAATAGCATTTTAAAAAAGAAAACATAATCCTTTCCCTCTCCCACGAACCGCCTTAAATGAGACCGAACGTTAAGTGAAATTGGTTTGAAAGTGAATCCGGTTAAGAGCAGGGCAATAGTAGTGGAGAATGGATTATTGCTACACCAAACTCTAACATTGGAGGCTGGAGATCTAATTCCATCTATAAAGGACGGTGAAATAATTAAATATTTGGGTTATACCTTTTCGGATGAACTCATCTTTAAAAAAAAGTGCCGTTCAGAAACTAAACAATAATATTGACAAGCATTCGAGGAGTTTGGTTTAGAGTGTGTTATGACTTATGAGTCACTTCGTCTCCGCTTTTTTTTGTATTTTTGACTGGTTTAAACATTAAAGTGAAAAGTGAAATTTGGTGTATATGCTCCTTTAGCTATCCTTAGTGTGCTACTGAAATTTAAAGAATTTTCATCGAGTGGTTTTGGTAATATTTGTGATTGAACGATTAAGAAACTTTTTATTAATTTAATAACAAGTGCAGCAATTCCACTTGGAGGGGATTTGTGAAAGAGACAGAAAGTGCTGTGTTGGGAGTTCGCCCTCTTGTTATCTTAGGGACTATTAAACCTTGCAAGTAAGTTCAAAATATTTACTTCGCTGGCATAATAATAAACATTTTTACAAATCATGCAAGTTAACATATAATGAAGTGACCCATTTAGTTTTGTTAAAATAAAATTGACTTTTTCTTTTATTTTTTGCTACCTCACGAAGTTTTTAGTTTATTTAGTTTTTCGATTAGTTAAGTAATTAATCTAAATGGAGCGCTAATTTGAAGGGAAAAAAAGAAAATGAAAAAACAATTCTTTAACCTTCTATGTCGGATAAATTCAATCATCTCTCAACAAGTTCTTCAAATATTAATTTGAAGAGAGCTAGAAGTTCCCCTGATTCTCTCCATCGTTTTTGTAAGAAAGTTTCATCTGATAAAATTGAAATGCCTGATACTAGTGGGCCACTAGAAGTTACGTCACCTTCAGTTTCTCACCTCACAGATTCAATTTTAACTCAAATGGATTCAAAAATTAAGGACGCCCTCTCAGATTTATTAGACTCCCAACTTACAGCTATTATTTCAGAAGTTTTGGACTCAAAATTAAAGTTTCTACCGACAAAGGAGGATGTAAACTCAATAAAAGATTCTTTTATTTCTCTTAAAGAAGAAAATAAGTAATTAAAAAGAGACCTGGATTATTTGAAGGCAGTTCAATTGAAAAATGAAAATCTTATGGAGGAATTAGACAATAAATCCCGTCGGAGCAATTTAATTTTTAAAGACATTAAGTATAATTTAAACAAAAGTTTTACCCAGATTGTTACCGAGTTTTGTGCCGAAGTATTAAAAGTTAATATACAAATCGAAAATATTCATGCTTTTCCACTAGGTTCTCCTGATTCTAATTGCCCAATAATGGTGTCGTTTATAAGACAACAAGATAAAATTAACGTTATCAGTGCAGCTCGAATTTTGAGAAACTCTGGCTTTGTTATATATCAAGATTTATCCGTAAGTACAAGAATTAAGAGAAATGAACTTCTTTTAATGCGTAAGGAGATTTCAAGATTAAATGGGCGCCTAAAAACTTTTCTCAAGTCTAATTGTTGGTCTTGAACAACAATTGGTTGAAGGACAAAATTTTTTTTGGTGCAATCATACTGGAGTAAGTGAATGGGATTATTAAACTAAATGAAATAGTAGGAGTGAATCTTTCTGGCTTTGTTTCATCTCTTATTGCCAACACTTTACCTAAGGATTACTTCTCTCAAAAAGGTGCTCGAAGAATCAATCAACCGGCTTTGTCATCTGCAAAAGGACCAGTTTCATGAGGACTCGATGTCTGCCAGAAAGACGTGAATAAAAACTTAGACTCTGGTAAAAAAAAAAAATTTCACTAAGAATTTATCTTTTGTTTCTCTTAATATTGCTGGCTTAAAAAACAAGTTACATGATCAGTTCTTTTTTAATTTTTTTCGTAAAAATTATGATGTATTTATTTTTCTAGAGACTTTTGTCACAGAAGATTGCTTTAATTTTTATACAAGTTACTTTTCAGATTATAAATTAATTTGGGTACCAGCTAATACACATTCTAAATATGGCCGTGCTATAGGTGGAGCTGTTTATGGTATTAAACTTAACATTTTTCAAAAGTTAGCTTATTTTTCTGAATATGCAGGTATCAGTTTTATAAATATTAGGAAAAAAAATTCAGATATATCTGTAGTTCCAGTATATTTAAATTGTAATTTTTGGGATCGTGACTTTAACCCTTTAAAAAATTTACTTCAGCACTTCTCAAGCAGACAAATAATTTTAATTGTTGATTTTAATTCCAGAATAGGGGACTCACAGACTCTTCCAGATGACTTGTTTGTAGATAATCCTAGGGTCTTCCCTACTAGAACAACCAAAGATGGAATATTAAACAGTAATGGAACTCAACTGTTGGAACTATTTGATACTTTTGATTTGACTTTGTTGAATGGTCGTGTTTCAGGTGACTCGGAGGGTGAGTATACATTTATCGGTGCTGTGGGCTCCTCAGTTATTGACTTTTGTTGTGTTTCGTTTGAATGTATCTCCCTCATTGAGAACTTTAAAATCATACCGGAAATATTTTCAGATCACCTCCCGCTTTCTTTAATGTTAAATCTAAAATCAGATTCTTACATCTCTTCTAACATCTCCCAGCTGTTACCTCTCATACCTCAGTTGCCTTGGTTACAAAGAAATATAGAATGTTATAAAATGAATTTGGAAACACATATTTCTGAGATATCCTCGTTCCCTGCTGATCCACAAAAATATGCGGATGTATTTACGTCTTGTATCTTAAGTTCCCGTTTTTCCTCTTAATCTAATACTTCTTATATTCGGTCTTTTCGCAAAAAAACTTGGTTTGATTATGAATGCCTACGTTGTAGGAAAAGATTGTTCAAATTATTAAACTTATTTCGTTCATCTAGCTCTGAAACAGTCAAAACTGCCTATTGTAATTTAAGAAGAGATTATAAGACACTTTGCTTTAATAAAAAAAAAGAATATTTTCGGTCAGTAGTAGACCAGTTTAAAGCAGTAAAAGACTCCAAACACTTCTGGTATCTGGTAAATACTTTTAAAACACAAAAGTTTATCTGCGGTAATAATATTGATTTGGATGATTGGGTACTTCATTTTAAAACTTTGCTTAACCCTCCTTTAACCGATCCTGTTCTGTATGCGCAACCATATATTGCCTCTCCAGTTTTAGATTCTCCGTTTACTTATGAGGAACTGATTTCTGTTCTTACCACAGCTAAAAACAATAAAGCTCCAGGTCCTGATCAAATTGGTTACGAATTTTATAAACATGCTCCTGCAATATTTCTGGAGAAATTATTAGATTTTTTCAATTATATATATGAAATAGGAAGCACCCCGGCAACTTTTGGTCAGTCCATAATATTTCCATTATACAAACGAGGTGATGTCAATAATGTAACTAATTACAGGGGCATTTCCTGTTTAAATACTATTTGTAAAATCTTTACTGGTCTCCTATTCTCGCGCCTTGAAACATATATGAAGCAAAGTAATTTATTAAGCGATTGCCAAACTGGTTTTAGAAAAGGATACTCGGCAATAGACATTTTATTTGTTTTAATTAATCTTATAAATATTAAATTCTTGATAAAAGGTCAGAAACTCTATTTTTTTTGTTGATTTTAGTTCAGCATTTGATACAGTAGATCATAAATTGTTAATACTAAAACTTTTAAATCTTGGAATTTCTTCAAAATTTATTAATATTTGAAATAACCTGCACTCCAATTCGTGTTCTGCGATGCGAGCGAGAGAGGTCATCTCTGATTTTTTCAGTGTGTCAGGAGGAGTAAGACAAGGCTGCCTTTTGAGCCCACTATTATCTTCTCTATTCCTTGATGACCTAACTGACATTCTAGAGGGTGGAGTCTCCATGTGTGACACTAAAGTCAAAGCGCTATTGTACGCAGACGATGTGGTCCTCATTTCCGATAGCCTTACAGGCTTACAATGGCATATCAATTCTTTACAAAAGTATTGCGACCAGTGGAACTTAAAAGTAAATTTAAGCAAGTCGAAAGTGGTTGTCTTCAGGAAAGGTGGAAGACTTGGTTCCTTAGAAAAATGGAGATATCAGGGTTTACTAATAGAGATCACCGATTCTTATAAATATCTTGGTGTTGTTTTAACATCTCGCCTTTCTTTTCGTCATCACTTGAATGACAAAATATCACTAGCTAAGTTAGGGCTGAATAGGGTCTGGTCCCGCTTTCTCTTTCACAATCAAGTTCCATTAAAATCCAAATATCAAGTCTTCAACACTGTACAGCGGTCAATATTATGTTATGCTGCCCAAGTCTGGGGCTACCAGCGTTATGATGAATTAGAGAAATTTCAAAGATATTTTGTTAAAAAAGTGTTTGCTTTGCCCAATTCTACTCCTAACTACATAATTCATCTTGAGGGCTCTATCAACACAGTTTTTTTTCTTCACATTAAATCTTCATATTAAATATTGCATTAAAATTTTTTCTTCTCCTGATTCCCGTTTAACTAAGATTGTAGCCTCAGAAGTTGTTAAAAAGAATATTCTTTGGTTTAAATGCTGGTCGGATCTTTTACAGAAATACTCAATAGAATTCAGTTTTAGTCTAGATAATTTATCAGACTGGAAAACTTATGCGTCAGTCTTACTAGAGAAAATCAGAACAAGTGATCGGGAGGAGCTTGTGACTCGTGCTCTGAAGTCTGATCGTTTTCTTCTTTATAAAGAGCTGTTGGATACTTAGGAATCTTTCTACATATAATGTTGGCCTAAATGAAGAGGTTAATCTTAAAGATTTGAGTATATTGTTCAAAATAAGGGGTGAATTAATCAATCTAAATTGTGTCCCATGGTTTAATAAAGACCCGGATAAAGAGCGGTGCCACTTGTGTAATCCAAATGAACAAGAGGATATGTTCCATTTTTTATGTCAATGTTCTGCACTGGCTCATATTCGTCAATTATACTTTGGAATGAGTTCACTTTCATCACAGTTTGTTATTTCTTACCTCTCCAATATATCTGATTACCTTGTTTTTGTAAAAATTGTTCAACAAGCTCTAGATTATAGAAATAAAATCAATCATTAATACCTACAATTTCATAATTAATAATCATAATAAAACAAAGTAGTAATTTTCTTTGTTATATGTAATTTTGCTTTTCTTTTTATGTAAATTAATAACCAAACTCTGGCAGACGGCTTCATGCCATGCAATATGTAACACTAATTTACTTATTTTTGAATGTAATATTTTCTTTTAAATAAAGAGTATTATTATTATTATTGACAAGCTTTCAGTCAGTAGTCTATTGAAACCCGACCAGAAACTGAACGTAATTAATTAATATCTATTCCCTATGCTCGCATACCCCTTGCATAAGGCTCCCTTTAATTAAACTGAGTTCAGAATTGCTTGGGGGTATTGATGTAGTGTGTAGAATAAGGCGTAGTGTGAAAGCAATGCTAGGTTTACCTGCCAATACTTCAACTGCAATGCTTTATTCTCTACGTTGATTCCGTAGTCTCGGATTATTACGGTGTGATTGGAAGGCTCCGCTACAACACTGGTCTCTTGCACAAATGTTAGCGAGAATTGAGGATCCACTTTTCCAATCTACCTTTCACTTCACTAAGGAAGTACAGGAATGTAAGGTTCGTCTGGGTCCCGTTACTGCAAATCAGGACGAAATATCATCTGTAAGGCACCTGCGACGCTTCCTAAGAGAAGCGGCCTTTGAAGAATGGAGCAAATGTAAAAGTGGCAGGGTATCGGTGTTTGCACTTTACAGATACTCTAAAGGCGAACAATTTCGTCTGTTAGAAAAAATTGCTTTCGGCTTCCGAGTGGACAAACGCCATAAACCCCAACATTAATTACGCGCCTCACCGTGGTGTACCTGGAGTAGGTGACCGGGGGAATGCTGGACCCCTCTGCCGCAAGTGTGGCAGAGAGAATGAAACTCCTGCCCATGTTCTTGGGCATTGTCCAAATAGTATGCTCGTTGTGACGCGGCGCCATCATCGAGTTAAGCACACATTAATGGACCTATTAAGGGAAAAATGTTTTACCTGCCACGAAGAAGTATATGGTGTCGATACTGACGGTGCTTCAAAATATGCCGATATCATTGCCTTTGCCGAGAGTGGGAAATCAGCAATGATCCTAGATCCCACAATTCGTTATGAGACCAATGACTGTGATCAGGCAAGTAAGGTGGATTGGGAGAAAAAAGCCATATATGAAAAGTGCATTCCATAATATAAAGAAAAATTTAGAGAGCAATATGGCGATAGGGATTACACTGTTCACGGCCTGTGGTTTGGGGCAAGAAGTACTATCCCGCAGACAACTCGAGGTTTTTTGGACGAGGTCGGTGTTGACCAATCTAAATTGTCAAGCCTAGTAGAGTCAATTATTATAGACTCAGTAGCCATCATACACAATCATATATATATAGTTATTAATTTCTTCTTCCCCTCTCTTTCTTTCTGTTTACTTTTTTCTTCCTTCATGACTTTTGATATTTTATGTTCCCGTATGAAAAAATTGTATTTTTATTATGTATGTACTGTTGTCTTGGGACAGATCAGAATGCTGTGTTTTTGCACTTCAACAAAGTTGAGCAGCCCCTTTTTATTGTAAGTCCATTCAATAAAATGTTTTCACTTCTCTTTCCGGAGAAAATTGTAATTCTTTAAAGAAAATTGTTGAAGACATTTTTGAGAAAATTGCAGGATACTGAAAAATCTGTTCACTAGGAACGTACTTCCGGTCAACTGATTTTCTTCAAAATAGGTATATTGGCAAAATATTTCATTCTACTTAATATTATTTACTTACTTACTTACTTACTGCGTAGCTCTACAGTCCGGGGTGGGCCTTGGGTTCCCTGACAATATTACGCCAGTCATCCCTGCACAGCGCTCTCGTACTCCTATTTTGGACACCGAACAATGCAAAGTCCTTTGCCACATCCTGGATCCACCGTCTCTTAGGTCCGTCCTCTTCTCCTGGTACATACATCACTCTAAATAGAACCGTTTTTGGAGTTCTGCCGTCCTCCATTCTTAACAGATGGCCCAGCCATTCTATCCTCCTCGCTTTTATAAACTGGACTATGTCGCAGGATCCGAATAGTTCGTACAGTTTGTTATTTTTCCGAATTCTCCATTCATCCTCAGCCATTGCGGATCTTCCTAAGAATTTTTCTTTCGAAGATTCGTAATATATTTATTGTAGAGGTATAGGGTCCATGTTTCCGCTGAGTGTGCCACTATTGCTCTTACCAAATTTATGTAATCGTATCTTTGTAGCTTGTGACAACAGTGATAACCGGAAAAGTTTCAAATTTGCGAAGTGAGCTCGGTTGCCTGCCATAATCCAGTATTAGTTTTGTATTTCTACTGCTATTTTATTTTCGCAATTGAGCTCTGCGACCAGATATGTAAAAGTCTTTACATTTTTAAAGGTGTATCCTTCTACGGTTAGATTTTCTTTTTGTCCTTGAACCACCGCCTGAATTTACATACATATACTGTGTGTGTTTTACTCTCATTAACATTCAGTCCAACTACTTCGCCTTCAACTTTCAATAGTTTAAATATATCCATAATAGATTGTTTATACCTCGCCACTAAGCAGATATCATCTGCGTAAGCACATACTTGCATATTACTGGATGCATGCAATATATTCCAATTAGTATTCACCTTTTTTATTACACTATGTAATGCAAGATTGAATAGTGTGGCCTATAACGCATCCCCTTGTATAACTCCAACCATAACTGGGAAGCTGCGACTGAGGTGGCCATTAATATATATTTTGGCATTGCTACCATCCATCGATATTTGTATCATGCGTATTAATATTAAATAAGTAGTATGATACAAATAAATAATAAACTGAAATAGCATTTATGAGGAAAATATAACTCCACCCGACCATCAAAAGCTTCATTCAATGAATTTTCAAAGATTTGCACTATGAAATATATTATTTTATTTTAATTTAAGGCGATTCAACATCTATGATCATTAGTGCCTGGAGCTATCTCAGGGCACTGCCTGCCTCCGGACAACACTGTCCATCACCGATCAGTGAAGTGTAGAGCTCCTAGGAAGAAAAAATCTAAGGGCAGCACTGGACTCGAATCCGGGACCTCCGCGTGGGAGTCCAATGCACTAACCACTTAGTTAATCCATCCCCTCTATGAAATATTAATCATAGGCTTGTTCAAAAACCCTGTCAAGAAACTTATTTTAGAGCGCAAATGTTATTAATTCTGTTAATTATGTTAATAACTCTGCGCAAGTATTATTTACTTTTCCATTCTTCCATAATTATTAGTCCATGCACTCAGTCCTCCCCCCCCCTTCTAACGGTCACGGTAACTATATTAAAAGTTTGGTGTGAAACACTCACATTTCTTTCTCTTTTTTTAATCAATAAAATTTGATCAAGAAATTTTCATTAAAATCCACTTTATAATGTCTGGTTAGGCTGGCCATAAAAATGGTCAGGGGGGAATTCACTTGTATACCTAAGCAGCTTTATGTGAAGCGGGCTAAGTCAAAATCAAGAAAGCTTATGCAAATTTATTATTATAATTATTTGTCTGTGGGGCCCCCATAAACAACAAACCGGGTCTAGAACAAATATCCAGGCCTGGGTCTAATCCATCTAAGATTCACCACAGTCCGAACAAATCGGACAATAACCTTAAGGGGAAAATAGCCTAAGCTCTTCCATAGACATCCTGTTCCGATCAAAGTTCCGGAACCTAATTTACTCACAACCCAAGCAATCTGAAAGAAGGATGGCTGTTTCTTCCACTGTCTCACAACACCAAATATGGGTCAAACTTGAGCCCCATTACGTAGAAATGTCTGGGTAAACCACAATGCCACTTAAGGGATTCAACCAGAGAGAGCCTGAGAGAGCTCCGTGTAAGATACAGCAATCTCACTAATAACCCTGTCCGGAACCCCAATGAGCATTTTAGGCGGCCGACAAACAACTGAGTTCATCCATAGAGATGAATGCTGTGAAACTATCTATGCTTGGCTGACGTATCTAAGGACATACAACAAACAGGCATGGGAATGAAGGGTTCCAGGTTTTGAATGGACTTTCTAGTCAATGAGGTCTAAACCAAATTCATTTGGTTTCTAATATTTGAAAAAAAAAAAATGTTTTGTTTCGTGACTTTTACAGTGACAACAAATCGTAAATCAGCTGGGGCTGCCCATTAATTTCTACTGATTCGCGGGGGGGGGGACCGGAAAGAAGCCATACTAGTTAAGATTTAATTCAGGTTGACAGTATTTTCGACTGAAACCTTTCAGATGCAGGGCGGCATATTAGAACTTCCTGCGAATTTTTGGTTTTTGAGATATTTGATTCATACACATTTATATATGTATGTCTGTGTGTGTGTGTGTGTGTAATTTTCTTGAAAACTCTATTTTAAAAATTTATCTCGATCACAATCTTCTTACCACACTTGTAAGAAAAAATAAGAATCCTTTGTTGGTATTTATTCTCCATTTAGAACATTGTTTTGGGTTCCATAATAAATAATATGTTACTAGTTAAAATATCGATTTATGTGGTAAGGAAGGGATTAGCTCAATGGTTTGCGTATTGGACTCCCACGGGGAGATTCTGGGTTCGAGTCCAGTGCTACCCTTAGATTTTTTCTTCCTCTGCAGCTCACTGTTCGGTGATACACAGTGTTGTCTGTGGCGAAAGAACACTGTCCGGAGGCCGGCAGTGCACTGAGAAGGCTCCGGACCCTAATGACCATAGATGTTGAAGCGCCTTAATTAAAAAAAAAAAAATTCAGATCGTTTAATTGTGATTAAATTTCTATAATATTTTTGGCACACCAGTTTGGTTTTATTCAAAAATTACTAGAAAAAAAAATATTGTACAATTTTAAAAATTTGTCAGTATTTGAGACAATCTATTTAACATAATGATACATTTATGACATTATTTTTAATACACTTATTTATGAGAAAAGTAAATTAGAATCAAAAATCTGTTTACTATAAATTATTGACAAACTGAATAATGATATAATAAAAATTGGCAACCAATTATAATAAATGTTATAAAAACTAAAGGACTCATCCAATAGAAAAGTAGTACATTTAAGACAGTTAATAACAGCATTCTTGAATTTGATTATTAAATTCTTGGTATCTTTTTCTTATATAAATCTTAATGTCGTCTACGGCTCGATATATTCTTTGTTTGAATAAGCTGCCATCTTCAACCATTTTTTTGGTTTGTAACAAATCATCCTAAAAAACGAAAAAAATAAATAAATAATTAAAAAATATTTTATAAAAAAAAAAAAAAAACTGGTGTGAAACACTCACACACAACTTTCTCTTACTCCAGTTTTTAAAAATTGTAATTGACAAATTTTATAGTTAGTGTACTAAATTTAATGAAATTCGTCGGAGTTTGTCAAAAAAAACTGTTCAGCAAAAGTGCACTTCCGGTTTACTAATTGTCTTGAAACTTAGAATTTTGGTCATCTATTTATTTTTAATTAATTTTATTTGGATGGTTAAATTCTATAGTTAATCAACTACGATAGCATTTTAGAGAAAAACATAATCCCAACCCTTCCCCCAAAAAAGCCTAACCATAAATGACTTTACCAAAAGTAATGTAGAAATAAAAGTTGTAGGCACGTGTATGTGTCTGAACGCCCCACCTCTCACCACACTAACGATGACCCCCACCACGCATCAAACAAACCCCTCTCGGGAGAGGGAGGAGAGTAGAGGCCATTTGGATTATATATACGAGAGACAGAGTCAAGAAAACAATTCTGTTCACAGTCTACACTTGAATTGTACATATCGTTTAGCCACGACAGTCAGTCTGTTCTGTTCTTGTAGTGTTAAGTATATAGTCCTTGGCAGTCAGTCATATACAT